>PVHX01000552.1:0-72644 GCA_004024805.1 Geosciurus inauris | reverse complement strand
TATACTGTTAATAAGCTATATACCAGCAGTGGCAATGAAACTGAAATGAGACCAGTGAGCTTAAAATACTTTGGACATCCTTGAACTCTCTGGGTTCTACGTACCTTCACCTCCACCACTTCAGTACTGGATGTCACAATCAGGAATAAATCCTGCTCCTTACTTCTTAGCCTGTTACCCTAGTCATTCTCCATGGCTTATTTCCAATGTTTATGGGAAAGGAGAGCTCCAAAGGGAAAAAGGGACTAGATAGGATGACACTTAGAAAGAGAAATCTCAAAACCTGACATGATAGACCATGTCTCCAAACCCTTCCACTTACCTATTGCCCTTTTGGACTTCACAATCAAGGGAACAGCCTGCTGTATCCAGGGTACATAGCTTTGTCCGTTTCCTGTACACATGTGGCTGCCTCTGCAGGTCAGCCCTTTCTTCCCCATGGAGTCCCCTCTCTAGCCAAGAGGGCACTCAAGAATGGGCAGTCATCATTTCTCTGAGGTCTAGGAGACACTTTCTTTTCCTAGCACACACACACTCACTCACACGCACAACTCATACATGCACTCATTCTCACACTCTATCAAACCCACAACACACACAACTGACGTTCTCACATGCACAATCACACTTCACCCACTCATGCTTACACACACAGCTCACAGTTACTCTCCAAAACTCATACACACAACTCACAAATAAAACTACTCACACACACTCACACAACTGACACACACATTTTCTAGCCTTCAGCCCAGTTCTACCCCCAGCATATTATTGCAATGGTGTCATCCTTCAAAAAGACCATTCAAGAATATGATTGCTTTACTGATGCCAATTCAGAGGGGTCTCTGGAGAGAGCTTGTGGTGGAAAAACAAGGCCCAAATCAATTTTGGAAGTACAGGTGCATACATGGAACTGCACTGACACAGAGACAGGGAGCATGCAGGGAATTTTCCAGCAGAGCGATAACTAGGCAGAGCCCCAAACACCCGCTGAACCTACATAGCAGGGGATGCTGCAGTGTTTGTATGGGAAACACCAGTGTCAGACACCCTCCTCTCTGATCCCTGAAATAGATGACATTTCCCTTGAGAAAGAAGTTCTGGGCCATCAACCTCTCATGTGCATTGCCCACCTGGCTGAGGCAGAGATGCACACGGATGGTGTGATTGGCAGTGTAGCTGAGGCAGAGCCTGCATAGCAACAGCTTGGTGACTGACAAACGTCCCCCCTCCTGGCGTCAGTGGGCACACAGAATTTACTGCAGTTGACTGAACTTACTTTATTTGGACCTGATGCCTGGTGGGTCACATTGCCACCAGCTTGATTGGATGGTCATTTCAGAGTTGGGGGCATGTGCAGACCTTAGCTTCTGAGGTCATCTCACAGAAATGCCTTTGAAGAAAAAGCAAAAAACACTTCTGATTTTCATGGCTCTACTGAAGGAACTTCGGTCTCCTGCTAGACCAAGGGCCAGACTGGCACTACCCTCCCTCTGTAAAAACACACAGAGGTAGTTTCCCTGCTCAGGAAGCCTGCTGGTGCTCAGATGAAAGGCCATTTTAAATAACAGTCATGTATTAAAGCAAGGGGAAAAGAAAGAAAAAAAAACCCTCAAGGGCTATAGCACTGCCACAGTTTTAAATTATAGTGTAGGAGGATAAAAATAAAAGAGAGAGAGAGAGAGGAAGACAGAGCAAGGGAAAAAAATTGCCATTGTTTTATGAAGCAGATGGGAAAGTTCAGGGGATCAGAAAAAGACTATTATTATCTCAACTCTACAGTGACAAGCCAGGAGAAGGATGCATGGTTTTTTCCCCCATCTCTCTCTGAGAATGGGACACTGGTGGAATTTATTTTGAATGCAGTTTAAGGGCAGGAGTTCTGAGCAACCAGGGGTAGAATTAAAGATTCAGTAGGCGTGCGTATTTTGAGAGCACTTTCTTTTAATTTCTCCATTTTCTCCTGTGTTTAGATGCTTTGAGCTGAGGCCACTTCCTGCCATTTCAGGCCCTTTCTAGAATCTATGGAGAGAAGATGATGTTCTTGGAGAAAAATTTAAAAGCCAGAAATAAACATTTCTTAGGGATTATATTTTTCTAAATTCCAGGCTAAGGGGTCAGAGGATAAAGTTCAAAGAGGTAGTAAGTGTCAGCTAAATTTTCATGTCCCACAATTTAAATGTGTCAGAGAATAGGAACAGGAGAAAGAAAGAGACCCAGAAGCAAAGAAAGGAAGGAAGGCACTGGAGATGTGCAGAGATTTAACCTTTTAGATCTGGACGTAACAGATACTTATCCTTAAATCCAGGACCAATCCAAGGTCCACCTGGCTTCTTCAAAACCTTGCCCATACTTGCTTCCAATAACCCTCTCCTTCTGAATCTTCAGTTACCTAAGTCTAAGCCAAACAATTTTGCACACGATGAGATGTCTTTTATTCATTTATTCAGTCAATAAACACTTACTGCAGAGAAGAGACATTCATTAAAGACAAGGGAATCCACAATTAGTGGGAAACTTACACTTAGCATCTTCCTAAGTTTTCTATTATGTATATCTCCTCAAGGATTTCTTATAGACTGCCTCTGATATACCCATTTTAGAGATGAGAAAACCAAGGCACAAACAGGTTTTATGATTCAGATGGAGCCACAAAACACACAAAAAGCAGTGAATGTAATGAAACCAAAATCCATCCAATTCCAATGCCCATGCTTCTGGTGTCTGAGGAGGGAAGTTCTATTGTTTCTGCCCATACAAATTCCACTGTCTCTCTAGGGAACTGATCATGTGGACAGATGGCAAACCACAGTGTGCTGGATACTGGGATTAAGGTGCTTGTCACATTCATTAGCAGGTCAGGCGGAAGAGCTGTGGCTTTGGGGAGGAAAAGCGTTATCCAGGAAGGCTTTCTGAATTAAGGGCCTTTCAGCTAACTCCAGAAGGGTGTTAAAATTGAACATGATGTTTGGGGAGTGGGAGGAAGATGGAATGGTGTTGTAGGCAGAGAGAACAGCATTCGCAAAGTCATAAATGTATGGAATCTGCAATGAGAAATCTGAAGAGCACTGTGATCAAGGCAGAGAATGAAGTTTGGGACTAGGTAGGGCAGCTAGGCCATACAGGAAGGCTGCTGCATGCCCTATGAACGGTGCAGGATTTTGTTCTCAGGCATCTTTCAGCAAATAAGATGAGTAGCCATGCAATGGTTGTGGGAAAAGGTGTACTCCATCTGTGGAGTACAGCTGTGCATGCTGAGGATTTCACTTGGTAACTTACTGGTGTAGGACCACTTACTCTCTAGGCCCAGATAATTTTGATCTTCTTCCTCTCAATCCACTTTTTTCAGCAGGTTTGTTGAAATTATCTGAATATTATCCAAAGCAGTTGAAAACTAGAGAGAGGGAGTCACAAATGAGCATCCCAGGGAGAGCTAGAGTGCATGAGGCTCCAAATTAGAATAACAGGGTTTCATTCTGTCTCCACCAGGAATTCAGCTCTGTGACCTGGAAGTAGTCATTTAACCTATTGCTGAACTGTGCTCCTTGACCATTAAGAGGGAAACTCATCATGGCTGTCTCACCGGGCTATTGTGAGATTCAATTGTAAATGGACAAGTGTTGTAGAACCTTCTAGTTTTCTATGTGGCATCGTGTAGCTGCAGATGTAAAACACAACTGTGCACATGCATACACGTGTGTGCTCGCACGTATGCACACGCACACACACCCACAAACACACATACTCCCTGGGCCAGCTAGCTGAGCTGGGAGGAGTCCCTGCTTGGCTGGGAGGTGTGGCTGGGCCCTTCTGCCTGAATCAGCACTTAAGCTGTGGGGAAGAAAAGTTGGTGACTTCTGGGATTCTCCAGTAAGGCACAGTTAACTTCTCTCACAGTTGCTAACAGGGCTGTGTAAGGCTGTGGGCCTGAGGCAATGAAACTACAGGAACTTAGCTTCCTTCTTCCGACTTGCTTCTCATTCCGTTCTAGCCTGGGGCAGCTCTCACATGAAACCTTCCATGATGGGGGCACCTGGCCCCAGGGAAGGTAAGATCTCGAGTCAGCAGCCTAAGTGCAACCAGAGTCCTTCCTGTGTTTTATGTCCCACCACTTCAGCTCCCTGAAGCACTCCTTGCATTCTGGGGAGAAGTGGGGGTTGCTAGCCATGAAACTGACAACAGTCTGCAAATCCTCAGACATAGGAGATAAAGGATTCCGGCAGGAAGAACTAGCTGTCTTTGCTAAGCACAGGCGATGGAATTCATAGGAAGGATAAGAAGTTGGTGCTGGGAGGTGAACAATGTCCACTGTTGGCCAGTTGCAGAGGGAATGTTAGTTCTTGGGACTGAACCCTCATGCCACTCTCCCCTACAGTGGTTCTGCAGGCCATCTGACTTAAACTCTCTCCTAATTGCTGTTGTTCCCAGCCTGTCTGTGACCTACAAAATCAAGTTCTGTCCCCACTGTGCTATTGATGTGTCTAAAAAGACACTGTGCATAAAATTCTCCACTTGCTCTTTCTAATATTTTGCCTGATACTCAATTTGGATCTGCTCTTCTGGAATCCCCTCTCTCCTGGTCCTTGCATTACTTTGCCCCTCCCCTTCTCTGCACTTGAGCTTCTTGTCCCCTCTCACCTCCTATCTGGTAGCTTTCTATTGGCTGTGAGGTGCTCATTCTCCATTATTCCTGACTCCTCTGCTGAGCTGCCTCTACAGCAGGTTGTACCTTGTCCCATCTCATCTCTTGGAGGTGGCCACACGGCCTCCCAACAAATGTCCCATCCATGCCCCAGCAAATCTCTGTCCTCTGCCAGCGCTGGGAGGAGGAGCCAGGAAGCTGTATGCCTAATCCAGCAGCCATTGCTTCAGTGCACTTAATATTCACGACAGATAGAACATTTCACGGCGAATTGGATGCACATTCAACTGGAAATGAAAATTTTATGACTGTTCTCACTCGGAGCTGCAGATTACACCAGCTGAGAAAACACGGGCACAAACGTACAACCTGTGAACTGTAAAGTATATTAATAATGAAACCACAGCCTGGGAAATGAAGGCTTTATTCTGTTTATATTCTGCTCCATTAATAGAAGGCACTTCAGCTAGCTCCGCCCCATTAGCCAGCAATCTGTGCAGTGAACAGTCTGGGCTGGAAGACTTGGGGCTGGGGTGTCGGGGGCTCCCTCTTGGCCTAGCACATTATAGTTGCAGAACCCCCAGAGATCACCAGCTTTCTCTTAGTGACAGCCATGGGTCTGTGCACCTGGCTGTGCATGTGGCTCCTTTGTATAGTCAGGCTACTGTGATTTTAATCAAAGGAATCTGTGTCCTTTTAAAATAGCAAGATTGAAAAGGAAAGCTCTCCATTCCATCCAGAAACAAGAGAATCAATTAGAGACAACAGCCAGGGACAGAGGGGTAAGGTTGAACCCAGTGTTCAGTAGTTCTTAAAATAAGGTGTTAGATCACTACCCTCGTAACATAGACTTAAAATGCGGATTTCTATACCTCCATCCCAGATATCAAATATTAATCTTTTGCATTATTTGACTGAATTTGAGAAACAATCTCAACTTCAACAAACACTGGATGCAATAATGACATACCTCCCCAAGCTACCATTAATATCCAAAGAGCAATACAAACCTACAGTCAGAGACATAATACCCACATTCTTCCAGTTGAGGTGTACTGTCTGAGACTGTGTCCAGGGTGACCACACATAAGCAGGGTCAGCTAGGGACAGAGTTGGGCTCGGGGCATGGGTGACACAGCATCCCTCTCTTCTGCATCCAAGCACTGATTGGGCAGCTGCCTTTGGAGCACTGGGTGCAGGTGTGGCCCGGAGTCCTGAGCTCAGTGTGATAGAAGGCCCATCTCCCTTCCTGTCAGCCTGAGCCTGGAATGATTTACAGATCTGCAGTGTAATTAGTAACAACTGGAAAGAATTCAAAAATCTGATGAGCCTATCATGGGAACCCATGAGATGAGATGGCAGATGGCAGAGACAAAAATGAACCTGGGGAGCCTTTGGTGAAGGAGGATATAAACTCTGGCAGTCTCCTGGTTCCACATTGCCTGTCTCTCCTCTGGGCCTTGCAGGGCTCTGTGCTACCTGCAGGGCCAAGGGACCTGAGTATCACCAAGCTAGTGTGTAACTCTCCTTTGCACTACTGGGTATGAGCTCCTCCTTTCTTTCTTTTTACCCCACCCCTGCAAGGTTCCTGGATCCATTAGAGTCCTAGGATTGGCCACAAAGTTGGGCAGATGGTCAGTCCCCGGCCAATAGACAAAACACACTGTACTAAGATGCTGGGGTATGTTTGAAGGTCATCTCACTGCATTTTCTGCTGACCATAGAAATCCATAAAAAAACAGAAATGCAGTTCTGGGGCCATATACCCAAATTTCATTCAGCAGTGGTCCTATCAGATCAAAAGGAAGCTGAGAAATTTCTATAGGGTAGTGATGTTAATGCATTACTCACAATAGTGGTGATGTTGGCATAGGCAAACCTACTTGCTGCAAGTTATATAAAAACAGCACTTAAAATTATGTATAGTACATAATATTGGTAATGATCATAAAGACTGTATCACTGGTTTATGTATTTAGTATACTATACCTTTTATCATTGTTTTAGAGTGTACTCTTAAATAAAAGTTCACTGTAAACAGCATACTGCATTATGCTGGCAACAGTCTCATATAGTTTCTGTTAACCATATCTCTTGATAACATCAAAGGGCCAAGTAGAATAATTGACCTATACTAGATAGGATTGTATCAGTTACCTCTATAGTGTTTACACAATGACAACATCATCTAATGATGCAGCTCTCAAAACAGCCTCAACCTTAAGTGATGTGTGACTGTGCCAGCAGCTCCCATTCCCTACTCCCGTGATCCAATGATGGGCTAAGAGTGAAGAAAAACCCTCTACTTCTCTACTCCCCTTTGATTTATTTTTGTACTGGGGATTTAACCTAGTAAACCCCTGAACTACATCACCAATTCTTTTTTTTTTTTTACTTTTTTATTTTAGGGTCTTGCTAAGTAGTTGAGGCTGGCCTTCGACTTGTGATCCTCCACTTCAGCCTCTTGATGCACTGCATCACCGTGCTGGCTCCCATTAGAGTTTGATTGTGTCACTGGACTGTGAATGATGAAGGATACATCTGCTGCAGAGTGATTCTGCTGTCCCGGGCCAGCCATGCAGAGAATTATTAAGTACAAGAGCAGAGAAGGGATGCACTGGAACACACAGCACAAAGGATGCCACTATGCACCTCTAATAATGCCAAATAGCCTGTGCTAGTTTGATAAGTACTTTTTGACTGACAAATTCAATTCTCTTTTAACCACACAAGGTTTGAACCCATGTTATCTATGCATGTAAGCCCTCTGAGACAATCTGGGGTCTACTGGTTTCTTATCAAGCTCTTTCAGAAAGCCCCTCTCTTCTAGACTTTAAAACCTGACCACAAGTTTGAGCAGTGACTTTTTGGCAAGGGCTGTTCCTTCACACATGAAGAAATGGAAACAGAGAGAAAGGAGGTGACAATGTACACCAAATTAGAAGCTGCTGCAACCTGAAGCTGAATGAGCATTTTCACATTTTAAGCTTAGAATCGTAGAGCTTCTCCTTAAAATTTGGGGGCACTGATGGATTTTTCTGGAAACAGTCCTTATGTCTGAAGTCAGACTGCCAGAAAACATCCCCTGGGTGTTTTCCAGCACAGGCGAGCTCCCCATTCTATGCCTTTGCCACCCCAGTGCAAAATGCCACCATTCATGCAAAGCACATCATGGAAGCTAAAAGGAGACAGAGCCGGATTCCTGTAGCTGAAACAACCTGATGTTGACAGAATGGGGACGCATTTCCAAGCTCAAAATTCTATAATAATACCTCGAGGGAGTCATTGGCAAAGTTTGGCCAAAGTATAATTAGTTTGCACAGCTATTAGAGGCTGATAAAAGGTTTTAATTTGTGGAGTGATCTCACGAATCTCAGATATTTTGTAGCTGCTCTTGCTTTCCTTTCAAACGGGGTGACTACTCGGGCTGTGGGCCATGTGAAGCCCACGTCAAACCAGCACAGACAGAGCCAGCCTGCTGGCATCTGAGAGAGGAAAAAGGGAAGTGGGGATTTCTTTGCTCTTTTGATAACTAGGATAAAGGAAAGGCAAGAGAGATGCCCAAATGATGTTCTCTTCTTTGAGTGCTATTTTTTCTTGTGTTCTCCCCTTTTTCACTAAGCAGAACCTTTTTGAAATATAACATTTGTCTTTACAAATTGAAAAACTTGGAGAATTTAATCTGGACCATCGTCTACTTGCAGGGGAGCCAAAAGGAAACCACAGTCATTTTCCTATATGTACTTTAATTGAATGGAGTCCTAATTAGAATAAGACATATCCTATTCTTATGTAATTTTATCAAAATGGATTTTACTGTCATGTATAACTAAGAAGAACCAATAAAATTAAATTGAAAAGGAGCTTTTTTCAACAACAATGTATTATCCAAAATGAAAAAAAAAATGACATTTCCCTTGAGGGTGAATAAAAACAAAAAAAATCATATTAACGCCAAGAAAGGGAGCTTGACTTGCACAGGATGTCCAGGATCATGATGGGCAATTGGTTGATTTGAGGCTAAGGACTAAGAAACCAGCTGACAGCTTCTGAATTCCACCCATTAGTGGAGAGACAAACAAATATGATAAAAGTAACCAAGGAGATGGTATCAAACCACCACAATCTATTGTGCTGCTGCAAAGTGCACTTGAACGAAGGCTGGAATTGCATCCAATAGCATAATACAGGTTTTACCCACAGCAATTTGCTTCTGAGGGAGAGAGAGAAAAAACACAGCAAGCACATACTGAGACCCATCACAACAAAGGCTAGTTTACATCTTTCCTCCCAAATGCTGCTCCTTAACCGAGGATTCTATATCTGGGCCATTGGGCTTGATGAATGTTGTAGAAATCAGGAAGCAGGGGTGGGAGGATGCATCCAAGCACACTGATGGATATATAAGGCTTATGGAAAACACATGCAAAGTAATTGTGCATTTTCATGATGGTTTTATGTAAGGCCCTAAAGGTTGTCATTTGTATCACAGATATTTTGAGTATTAGGAGTACAAAATAACTCATTATCAGCTTCATTTTATAGAGATATAAGTGACAGGTTATGGCAAGAGATCAAGCCCCCTAGACAGAGGCAATTACTAAAAGGGTGATGTTTCTGTTTACAACTTTGTATTGCTTCAATTGTTTGCCTCTGTTGAACAGTTAATACATCCCATTAGTTAATCTGACTTAGGTAATGCCACATCACTGAATTGTATCGCTAGGAGGGAGATGAGGACTAAATAATATTAAATTTAATTACATAGCACTGAATTCAACACATGGTAACTATTCAATAAAAATGGCTAAATTGGCCTCAGAATACTAGCCATATGGCTGGTTATCAACCAGATAAGATGTGTGCATGTGCCAAAAGCAAACACCATTACATATAAATACTATAAACATAAATATTTTACAAATATAAATAAATGAATATATCTCTTTCTTGGTTGAAGTTACCATAAGGAAAACATTTGAATAAACGTAATAGAACCATTATTGGCTCCCCTATCTCTAGTATTCCTGATTAACTATTTAAATTCACCATTAACCATTTATTGTTAATATCTCTCATTGTTCGGAGGCTTTTCTCCTATCATTTAATTTCATTAAAGTATATCTCAAGTTCATCTGAGCAGATTTTCTTCAGTGTTTTCCCCAACTTCTACTTGCTTGAACAAGGCCAGTGACAAAACATTTTCAACAGATGGTATTTTTCTCTCCAAAACGAGTCTCCAGTAGACAGTGACTCTATAAAGCTAAGCAGAGGTTCTATATATGCTTGAAACAAAACATTTCTCCATTAAAGAATACAATAATATTCTTGAGATGAGATAGTTAATTATTATTGTCAAATTTTAAATTGGAAACCTCAGACAATGATCTGGGGTTGCAGTTGTATTGAAGGCTCCCCCAAGAATATTGTTATAATCACCATTTCAAAATTATGCCCTTAGATTTCCACTTGATTTCATTTTTCCTTTTATTGATGCTTCAAGAAAAAGATTTATAGATAATCTACACAAAAAAAAACTGCTTTCAGGGTTGAAGGAAGAAGAGAACAACTAGTATATACCAAATGGTATATTCAAATTATATCCAATAAATTATTTATATGTTTAAGTCTCCTATTAAATTATAAAATCCCCTAGAGTAGGAATCATGCTTCATTCATCTTTACTTTTCCAATCTTTTTATTTTTCCAGATTCAATGGAACCTAGTACATACTATGTAAATGTTTGTGAATGAATGGATGTACTCCTGGATGGATGGATGGATGGATGGATGGATGGATGGATGGATGGGCAGGCAGATGTAGATGGATCAACAGACAAATGAACCAGAAAATGCATAATGCTCCAACCACAAAAATGTTATCCAAATACTAGTAGAATAGTTTGATAGACAATAGGAATTTAATTAGTGGTGTTCTTAATCTTTAATTATAAATACATTGTAAAAGGAAAATCATTGTTGTTATTCTAATGCTATAAAGAATAAGACACACACAGGCATGAACACACATATTACACTTTATATGTATACTCAGAGATAAAAATAATAACAAGTTTTCAAGATAGATACATAAAAAACCTTGGTAGGGAAGATGTGTAGTAAAAGATACTCCAAATTTATACTGTCTGCCAGTTTCTGCTGCTTTTGAGATTACCTATTATATCACAAAAACTTCTCTCTCTCCCTGTCTCTTTCTCTCTCTCTCTCTCTCTCTCTCTCTCTCTCTCTCTCTCTCTCTCTCTCTCTCTCTCCATCTATCTCTCCCTCTCTTTCTCTATAAGATGCAGTAATAGTGTTTAGAAGATAGGCAGGAGAGTATAAACCAAGACTGGTTTTGAGAATAATGACACCTTCACTCTAGCTGTTACAGAATAAAAGCTAGAGTTTTCTAGGGAATCATTTTGTTCATTTCAACCCTGATAATCTGAGATAGATATATCAAATGATTACTTAAGTTTCAAATTATTTAGAATATATAGAGAGAAAGCTTGTGAGATAAGAAAATGTGTGATTTTGGGAAACAATGCAAGTGACATAGCAAATAATATATTTTTTTTCTTTAAAGAAGATTAGATTGGGTTCTAAGAGTCCAAAGTTGTATTCGAGCCCTTTTAATTTTTTCTTGATTGATAATAGAGAAGTAATTTCTTAAGATACTTCTGGACTACAGAACTTCCCAGCCTGAAAACTGAAGACATCATTTATGGCAGTGTTCATGCTCTCCATTGTACTTCAGACATTCTTTCTGGGGAGTTTTCACACCTCATTCATTCAGGACCTGAAATAAGTAGTCAGTGTTTGATGGAGCAAAAGCAACACACTTCTGTCCATCCACCTTGGCAATGGAGACTGTCGCTGTTTTGCTACAGCCAGAGTAGACATTTGTTAGAAAGGCAACTCTCCTTCTGCTAAAATGGTTAGGCACCCCCTTGCTCAACTGTTAGTCTGTGGAGCCTGTTAGAGATGCAGACGTTCCAGTCCAGCCCCACCCAAGACCTGCTGAATCTGCATTTTTACAAGGTTCCCAGGTGATGTATATACACTTCAGAGCTTGAGAAGGAGAATGTGGGTAAGAAGGGAGGCTTCCTGCAGAGTCACCTTTCAACAGCTCCTTGGTGTCCTTTGTGTGCTTCCAGCTGTGTTTCATCTAAGGCTGTGCACTCTGGGCCCACACACAGGTTCCTGTGCACCCTGCAAATGGGAAGAGCTCTGTGTTTCCATGACTCTGCTACCCTTCATGCCAAAAAAAAAAAAAAAAAAAAATCTCATTGTCTAGCTGTATCTTGCTTCTCCTAGTTTGTCTGTTGTGGGCTTCTGTGGTCACTTCAAAGATGTTATATAGAAGAGTAAAGCTGAAAGGGATTAGAAAATGGTTTCTGTGGATGTACAATTCCTGAGCTGTGAGAGGGGAGGCACCTGGGTTATATCTAAATTTTTACATCAACTTTGCATCTTCTCAGGCATTTTGGACCAAAGGAACAGAGGATGCTTGCTGTCCACTCCTGCATCCTGAGGTCCACTCACTCTGATGCAGTTATCCCTCCTCTTCCATACACGCCTATGGGCATGGACTTGCTCACTGACATCCTTATTCTCTCCTTTCCCCCAGGACTCTAGCCCCTTCACAAAGAATGTCTCTTGTCCTCACTGATTAAGTGCACATCAAAAAGAATGGCAGATTTACAGGTTAAGAGTGATTTAATGGAGTGCACTGCAGCCAAATTAATGCTGGCCATAATGTAGTTTACCTCATTAAACAATGCACACCAAGATCCTGTCTGCTGTAAAGCAATTGGTCTCTGAAGCCCAGTATTCATCTTCCAGGGTTGCTGGGAGATAATAAATGGGTAATATTCCAGTGATAATGGTAATGGAGTCATGGCTCAGAGCTAATATTATGGCAAAGTAGTAATTATTTCAACAGTAAACAAGGGGATGGTTGAGCTGCCGACAGAATTCAAGCCTGTTGAAATGGTTGAGTTAATTTGCTTGGAACTGGACCGAGAGAGTAGAATAAAGTTCTCCACTGTCCCAGTGCTCCAAATTTCTCTCTGTCTTCTGATTTCCTCTGGCTATGGAGACACAGAGATTTTGAAGCTTCTACTTGTCCTTCTTTTGATTGATAGGGAATGACAGGGACGGTGGCTTCAGATCTTTCCCCACCGATACTGGAAAGAATGAATGGCATTTGATCTATTTTTTCTCATGCCCTGAGGAGCCCTCAACCCAGGATGTTGAAGATTAAGAAGGACTTTATGAGGGTGTGAGAATATTAACACATAAGCTATACAACTAGGGATCTTTACATGATGGGCATCTCCAAATTTTTACAGATTCTATGACCCAAAGGCAGAGACAGCAATGAACTTATTCTTAGGACAAAGCTTTAGTGTGTTGTCATTCTAGAGGGCACATGAAAGCTAATAGAAATTCTGGGCTTTTCCAAGTTATTGAGATCTAAAAGGAATATTTTGAGACCAGATCATAAACTCTGGGCACTGGAAAGGCCCCAGATGACGAAGGTCACTGGGTCCACATCATCTTAAAAGGAAAGTGAAGAGAGAAATGGACACCAAGGTAAGAAGCCAAAGGGTAATATCTATGTGAGCATTTTGTCATTTTGTAATATGAAATGCCTGTGTTCTAATTATTTATTGCTAATTAGTAAACTGCTCCACAACAGAGGTCCACAATAATACTCATATTTCTTAGTCCATAAATGTAGAAGTGACTGGGCTCAGCCAGGCAGATTTCACCTGATTTTGCATAAGCCTGCAGGTCAGATTATGCTGGGGCTGGGGTTATCATCATTGCTTTCTCTCACACAGAGGCCAACAGCTGGGTGTGGTGATCTGGGGTCCTAGCCTTTGCCTCTCTCATGGATTTCTCCATGTGGTCCCTCCATATGAGCCTCTGCATCACTAAATTTCCTACGATGGGGCCAAAACCTCCCAGTGAGTGGAGGAAGTCAGCAGAAGCTGCATGACTTTTTGTCACCTACCTTGGACATCACACACCCTGGCTATTACCACATTCCATTTATTATGAGAGGCAATCATGAAAGCCAGCCCATAGTTTGGGAAAGAGGATCAGACTGCAGGAAATGGGAGGAGTCTTGCTCATTTTAACACTAGCACAGCCTGATGACCCAGTGTGACTCTTTCTCTGCCTTTCCATAGCAGCACCATGGTTTCACTGACTCCAATGTGGATTCCAATTCTCTGCTCTGTCCATCCCTAAATTGATTCAAGCAGAGATAAGGCTCCCCATTACTTCATCATAATAACACAAGTAATCAACATTGCTGTTGATAATTAAATGCTCCTTTATACCTATAGCTGATGTAGAATAATTATACAGTCCTGCTTTTAGAGATATATATTATCCCCAGTTTACAAATAAACAGCATGATAAATGTTAATCAGAAACCCTAAGCTCTTTGATTCCACAGCTCTTTCTACTGTGCTGTTTTTCTTATAAGTAAAATTAGTCCTATAGTCACCATAAGGACTACTGAAAAATAGCTACAACAGTTATTACTATGTGACTTTGGCTTCAATGTTTTTATCTGTAAAATGGAGATTATAATGGTACTTACCTCATTATGAAGATTAAATGTGATCATAGATATAGAGCATTCTGCAAAGACTTGGCAGAGAATAAATCCTCAAGAAAAGTTAGCTAATGGTGCTTTTTAATAACTTCAATGAGAACAAAATCACTTTCCAAGCATAGGTTTTATTTTGTAAACAGCCATTTGGATTAAAGACTCGTGAATTAGATGAGAGTGATAAAATTATATTATGTATATGTCAAAAACTTTGATGGCTGATTTTTTTTTAAAGTTAGCTCTAAGGCATTTCCATGAAATGTATTTCAAAGAGTCTCGCAGCAATGGTAGCATCAGTGACTACTGGGTGTATTGCTAAATAGTTCTGATATTTGTGAAAAACACCATATTGCTCAAATAGACTATATATGCAAAGGTGCATATTCATTAGTTGATAAATTTCCCAGAGGATTCACTTTTTAAAAAACCCTAATGTTAGGATTATAAACAAGCCCATAAAGAATTTTGTGGAAGTGTTTTGGAAAATTCATCCAAAAACTGTCAAATGTTGATTCCTCTAGTAGGGCAGCCTCTGAGCCACATGTGGTTCATCATAATTTAACATAGTTAATTGAAATAAGGAATTATAACCAGGCACAAATATTTTTTAAGTGGAAATGAGGGTGGAGGGTTAAGAAAATATAGTGAAAGGACAATTTCATTTGATAGCTCTTTTTCCCTCATTTCAGTGTTACCAAAAGAACTGAATTCTAAGCATCTGCTAATTCTAAAACATCACAATCTTTCAATCTAGATCCTCTTAAATCTACAATTTAAGAGGAAGAAGAGTCTAGAAGCTAGGGATGCATGGTAACTAAGCACACATATCACACAGTGCACACGCCCAGTTCACAGCCATGGCCCCATGGGTGTTTGTGAACATACTGTGCTTCCTGTTCAGGCATCATAGAAATACTTCAGAATTTCTCATCTCCCTGGAGGGTTCGAAGATGATTCTTGGGGTGTTTGAAGAAGATGGCAGTAAGGATTACTACTTCTGTATGGAAAAATTCATGTGGGTTGACTTTACAATCCAAATTTGATCCAGAAATTCATCTACCTGACCACAACTAGGGAATGCCATGACTCTGAATTCTCCTAAGACAGAGCCTTAAAGTAATATGGAGCCGAGCATGGAGGCACACACCTGTAATCCCAGCAGGGGAGACTGAGACAGGAGGATCGAGAGTTCCAAGCCAGCCTCAGCAACGGCAAGGCGCTAAGCAACACAGTGAGACCCTGTCTCTAAATAAAATAAAGTTAGAATTATCCTAAGATATATGTTTTCTTGTAGTTCACTCACACATTAGACTTCCTTAATTTAATGTCTAGTCTGTTCCAAGACTATCTTACAGAAATTTAAAATGGAAAAATCTATTTCTAAAGGTTAAGTTTATGACTATAAGATTTTTGCAAACATATTATAAATTTTGAAACAGAAAAGCTATGAAGAAGCATATAAATGGCATCTGTACTTCCAACAGTTAGCAATAACTACTAATTAATTTTTTATGTAAAAATTGAAACTCATTTTGAAAAGTGAGTGACAAGATTTCAAAGTCTATCTGAATAGAAAAGAAATTTTTATGATAGAATTATCATTTTTCTCTAGCTGGCCAAATTATTACTGTGATAATGTGTAAAGTATTTTTGAAGCTGTGAAATTATACTGATGGGATTCTGAAAACTATTCATCTAGGAGATACCTGAGGAATGTTTTAAAAATGTACTCGATTAGGCAGAGCTCATTTGGCAAAGATCTTTCTGTAAACTTGAGGCCTGTTACATCTACTTCACAAATAAACTTTGTGCTACAGATGTATTTCAGACAGAAATAGGGAGGAAGATGGAAAAAGTAAGGTAGGTGCTAGCGATGTTTTAACATACGTTTGCAACCAGAGGAGGTAAGGAGTCTACAATTCCACATTTTGGTGCAGATGAATGCAAATGTGTTCCTCTAAGAAGCTGGTACCCACTTTGAAGGTTATAGTGAAGCCGAGCTCAGATGAACTACCATGACATGCCTTATGCCAC
This sequence comes from Geosciurus inauris, assembly GCA_004024805.1. Classification (NCBI taxonomy): domain Eukaryota; kingdom Metazoa; phylum Chordata; class Mammalia; order Rodentia; family Sciuridae; genus Geosciurus; species Geosciurus inauris. The sequence continues at coordinate 56,334 of PVHX01000552.1, read as the reverse complement.
AGAGCACCAAAAGAAAAACAGTATCAACAATTGTAACCTTGGCTATGGTTGACTTGGGTCTCTCCATAGTTCATGTGCTGGAACTTTGATTCCTCCATGTCTAAGTGTTGGAAGGCGGAGCCTAGTAGGAGGTCTCTGGGTCATGAAGAAGGAACTCTCATGAATGTATTGATGTTTTTCTTGGAAGGGGAGCTTAGTTATCTCAAAAGCTGGTTGTTTAAAGGTGAGTTCAGCTTCCTAGGCTGTCTCTTGCTTTTGGAATCTGCTATGTGGTCTCTGCCAGTTTTCCATCAATGCTTTGAAACAACAGGAGACACTCGCTGGACACAGCTGCCTAAACTTGAAGTTCCCTGCTTCTACAGTCAGACACCACATAACTTCTTTCTTTGATAAATTACTCAGTCTCACCTTGTATTTTACAGAAACAGACAACAAATGAAGAGACCATCCAAACATACTTTCTCATGGGTACAATGAGAATCAACGACCAATGAGCAAGTTTTAAGCTGACAAGATCAAAGACCCATGGTGAACACTGGGCTTTCATTTTCTCATAGACAAATGTTCCTACAACAACAACAACAACAAACCCCCAAAACAAAACAAAACAAAACAAAACAAAAACAAAACATGTAGAGTACAGACTAGTTTGAAAATCAAAGTGCCACATCTTATCTGTGAGCCAGGGAACAACCCTTGGGGGTGGCATGAAGCCACTGCTACAAAGACACAGAAGTGGGCATGGGGTTTGAATTTATCTGAGAACTACCATGATTGTAATGTCACAGAGTGAGGAGAAAGAGCACTGAGAAAGGGAATTTGGATAAAAATTCACAATTTTAATAACAACTCTTAAGGACTATCTGGAGTCAATCTTCATGAAATGGAAAGGTTTTCTAACTTCTTTAAAGGTCCACATGATAAGGCTTGCAGACTTATATTATTATAAGATGAAATCCACAAATGAATGTGGCTAAGTTCTAATACTATTTAACTTATGAAAAATAATTGTCAAATTTCAAATAATTCTCACAGATCATGAAATATTATTATGTTTTAATTATTTTCCACTGTTTAAAAATATAAAATTTGTTCTAGCTCACAGGCTGTTTAAAGAAGCTACCCAATCAGATTTGGCCCACCTGCATTAGTTGGCCAACCCCTAGTGTCATGAGATAAAGCAACCAGAGTCAGCTCAGTCTTTGAGATACTTGAATGCTTTGGAGATCAAAGCTCCTGACAAGATTATAAAACTAGTACCAAACCAAATGTTCCTTTTGCCCTGTGATTTCCCTTTTGATTTCTGTACTGCACAATTGTGTCCTAGTGTTCTGATCTTTTAAAACAAGTTCCAGATTCAATTTGCCTCACTTACTTGGATGACATCGTATGTAGCATTTGTGAAATGCTTAGGTGAACTTTCAAATTAATTGCACAGTATAAATAAATGTAAGACTTAACAAAAGATAATGAGAACAAATGATAATTGCAGTTGTTATAACAACGGTCATAAACACTGGTTACATTATTTACTTTTTGAGTTTGCATTGCAAAAATGTAAAAACATCTTTGTTTTGGAAGATTGCTTTAAAGTGGGATCATATCTCTGCTCTCTCCCTCTGGGACTTTCTTGGCACTGCCCCAGAGGATATGCATGATTAATAGATAACTTTTTATAAAGGACAATGTGCATGATGTCTTTTTGTTTACAAAGTACCTGCAATGTATTGTTGCTAATCTTCATATTCTGATCCAATTTTACAGATGAGGTAACAGAGGTTCAGAGAAGTTAATTGGTTTGTTGAGGGTCACCCACTTAGTAATTGGCAGAGCAAAGAGTCAAACCACGCATTCTGACCAAAGTGCTCTTCATGTTCCTGTATTTCCTGCCTGCTCTTTGAACATCATGTGTGAGCTGGGATGTTAGGTTAAAGGTTTTCTTTTCCCAAGTGTAGACCAGAGGAACATTAATGACAGCATTAATGACTTGTGAGTGACTTGTCCCTTTCCACCAATGTGCCGTGGTCTGAGTTTCATTAATGAATACCAGATGATCAGTTACTACTTTCCTAGCACACTTTTTACTCTCTTTTCTCCTTTTCTTATTTCCCCCTAATGTTTCCCAACATGGAGTATATCATCAGATGGTGAAATAACTTACATTCCCCCCTCCGAGAACTTGGCAAGCACCTCCTAGCTTTTATTCGCACAGTGGGAAGTTTATAGTCAATATGAATTGTAATAGCTCTAAAGGGCTGAATTCTGAGCACTCTCCAGCTGTAGAACTCTCTGAGGCGAGACACAGATAGAGTGACAACAACTCAACGTGAAGTTTTTAATTCCCTTTTGTATCTAACGTGGATCTTGAAGTGTTGCTGCTGTGAACCTCCTGGCTCTCTCGCTTTGCCTTCTAGTCACTCAGCAGCCCTGCAGCCCAGGGAGGGCAGCCAGCAGGCCTTCTCCCACTGGGCTGCCCTATCGATTAGCTAGGCATAGAAGACAGTTTTCACTTGAAAAGGCACACAGAAACATCCTCAGACCCCAAGTTCAAGTATCAGATGTGGACAGCAGCAGCTTGATATGGTCAAGGCCTGCGGACAGCACCAACCTTATTCCAAACTACTGGGGTTTTTGTTTGATATCTTTTGCTTTTTAAATGGGAATGGGGAGGTTCTCTCAGGATTTACCTCCTGGCAAATTTTATTCCAGCTTATAGATAAATACAATTAATGTAATATATTTAGAATGGTGCTTACCAGAAATAACAAGAGCATGACCCCAGATAAAGTGTCTTTTTATAATAGAAATAAGAATGGATTTAATGGGCTTATTTGTTTATTAAAACCTAGATCAAGTATTACTTTCAGATGAATTTGTCACTTTCTGCAACCTTCATTAAGGTTCTATTTCCTTCCAAATCAGAAGTTGCTAAGTGTGAATTTATCCTTTTACCAGTTAATAAAAAGAGTTCTTAAGAAGACAACAAGCAATCATGTGCTGTCTACAGTCAAGGTTCCAGTACCCACTGGTAGACTGAGAAGCAGCTGAGCTGAACCACAGGGGAAACTGTTAGATGAAGTGGGGTATTGTGGAAAAGCCTTGGGGTCAACCATTTAAAACTTAGCTCTCCCCATAAAACACTTCTTTCATTGTTACAAGTATTATATTCATCTTTAAAATTTAGGTAAGACTTGTCAAGGACAGGGATAGTTATGAATTCTAAAGCTCACTCTTCATATTACTTTTAATGTCACCACTCTGATGACATTAATTGAGTATTTAATACCAGACATAGGGCATGTATTATATGTCTCACCTCATGTAATCCCTACAGCAAGCCCAGAATGTATGTTCCATCGTGGTCTTTACTTTATGAATGAGATGACTGAGGCTCAAGGCAGGTGGCAAAGTATCCAATGGGACACTGCTTAGAAAGGTCTTGTCTTAAAGCTCACCACATTATGCATCTGATTCAGCTCCAGGGTCCATCCATTCCCATGAAAGATAGCATACCAACATCTACCAAGCCAAGAGGCTGGGATTCAATTACCAGATCTACTTCTTACTCTCTGATGAACATCAGGAAATCATTTAACATTTCCGTGCCCAATTTTCCTCATTTGCCAAATATGCATAACAGCTCTACCTCATAGGACTGTTCTACAGATTAAATGTACTGATACAGGTAGAGTGCTGGCATGTAATAACATGATAAGCCTTTGCTTATAAGCCTTTGTTGTTTTTATCATCTTTATTAACTTGACTGTCATCTCCCACTTACAGCACACCCCCTCCCTTCTCCTTGTACTCAAATTAGAAGATCTATCAATTCTTAGGCCTGAGCTTCCTCTGTCATAAAAGCTGTGTTTTCTTAGAGGCCAGCTTCTGAGTAACTCATTGCTGTTTAATTGTCATTTTCTAAAAACTAGCATGGAGACAATTCTGAAATTAATCTTCTGTTGGGATTTCCCCACACGTTACTTGCTCAAAGTAGCACAGAGTCCATGAGGGCTGTTGGAATGGAATATAAGGCCACTGTTCTTCTGTACAGCAATAGCTGAAAGTAGCCGCTTTCATAGTGGAATTTCATGGCATAGAACAAAGAGGGCAAAAAAAGACAAATGGCTATTCAAACAATATGCCAAAACTTTCCATTTATTCCTTCTATCATTGATAGAGTTGAGTGCTGGCAACCATTCACTTTAGAAGTCATGGTCAAGCTCCCCCAGAGCCAGACTTGGGCCATAGAATTCAACATGCTATGTAGGGAATTTAAAAAAAAAAGACGCAGAATCAATACACTATCATGAATTCAGGTCTAGTCTAACACAGTTAGCAGACAAATTTCTTCAGGAAGATAAAGACTCTCAACTTTGGTCTTCTCTGTAAAATAAAATTAATACTAACGTAATCATACTAACCATATATGGTTGATGGGGAATCAAATAAAAATATTTTAATACTTGAAAGTGGTGTAGAAATATAAATTACTCATATTCTGGCTAAAAAGATGACATAATTAGGCTATTCCACAGTAGCTTAATTTTTGTTTTGATAATTAAACAGGAAAAGTAATGGGTTTAGAGTCAAGTCACTAGAATGAAGCTGTCTGGTTAAGTCTTGGTCACTTCACATAATTTTGTGTATGCCTTTGAGGAAATTATCTAAGTGAGCTCCCTCATCTGCAAAAGAACAGTAACAATACCTGCATCATAAGACTGTCAAGAAAATTAAAGAGGTAACACATGTGCAATACTTAGAACATGGACAAGCTACAATAAAAATCGTAGATTGGCTGCTATTTCTCTAGTTATAGCTACTCGCATCTCTAGGCCCAGAGTCATTAGTTCCTAACCAAATAAATCAGGTAAGCCAAATGAGCTCAGGGTTCCTTCCTGCTGTCCTCTTGATAACAATGAAGTTGAGCTCCTATCAAGAGGTCCTTATAGCCATGAGAACATGTGCAATACCACTCTACTGAGGATGTCATTGCCATGACAACACCTGAGTGACCCAAATCGAGAGGTCTAGGAAAGTGCTGCAGTGAAGAGAAAAGACATATAAACATTGAGGGATGTGACTCTTCAAGAGGAGAACAGGGACAGCATAGTGGAGATGTGTGGTTGTAAAGCCAAAGGAAGTGAAATAAAAACATTATAGTTGATTTCACTAAGTTGCTCTGAATTCTCAAGAGCAGTGGGTCCTGGGTAGGAAACAGAGATGCAGAGAAAGAAATCTAACACCTTTCCAATCCTTTTATGTTACACAATATGCCTATTAATAAAGGGATATTCTGTCTCCAAAGAAAGGAGTGCCTTTAAGGTAATGGGAACAGGAGAAGATGTTTGTTAGGACTCAGGAGAGTAACATTTTGGATGAATAAACAGAAATACCTTCAAGCTCGGATTAGGAGGATAAGGTGTAGCAGTAGGCCTTTCTTCCAGATTGGTGAGCTCTCTCCATCTCTAGCCTTATTGTCTGAACACTGAGATTGATTGCTTCCTCCCCTCCTGACCTAGACTTAGTGTCATTGAGACAACTGGAATGTTTGCAGAATTCTCCGGGCATAGACTTGTGCAGAGCAAAAATGTTTATCCCAGACCCCAATCTCTCCAACCAGAACGGGGCTTGGGCTGTGCTTGATCACATTGCTGGTGCGTTTGGTGGGGTTTCCCTTTCCACTCCCTTTGCAGTTTCCTCTGGACAAGGAGATTTCACTTGAGCAATCATTTGTGTGAATAAGCAGAAATCTCGCTATGTCTTTATGCTTCTTCTCATGAGTAGTTTTGCATTCCAAGCAAAGTTCCCATAAGTGCTGTAACTGTAAGTCCCCAGTGTCATTCTCATTAGAATGTGCCGTAGACAGTCTCACCTACAGACAAAGTACATAATGTCCGAGAGAGTTCCATTAGCAACATGGCAACCATAGCTCCAAATTCCCAGAGCACCTAAAAGCCACCAAGAAATGTGTGGGATGGGAGGGGTCACTTGACTGAAGACCAGAACATATCACTTATTCAAAACGCAGAAGCCAGTCTTGGTTAACTGTTATTTGGTCTGAAGAAGAGAGACAGCTGAGAACTCAAAGAAAAGCAATAACACAGAAGTCAATAGTCAACGAAGTGCCCAGGGATGTCAGGCTGCAGATGGGGCTTTAGAAAGAAAAAAAAAATCCTCCTTTCAACTTAGATTCTCCAACCACTGACCCCTTGTTCTGCTATCATTTATAACAAAACTTCTCAATAAAGGGTATTACTCTCTCAAGTTGTTTAGCCCCTTATCTCTCTTTTAATTAATTATTTATCCACTGAAACTCACCAGAACCATTCTAACCAATGTCTCCTAACTGAATTTTACCAATTCCCAGTCTTCACCTCCCTAGATGTCTAAGCATACTTGTGTTATTAATTATCCCTCAGTTTTTGAAGAGTTCTCCTTCACGTGGCTTACAGATTTCTCTTGTCACTTTCTCACAATTATCTTTGATGGGTCCTTCTCTTTACCTGACACCAAATACTGGAATGCCACTGGGCTCGAGTCATGGATCTCCTGCCTCCACACTGTGAGTGGTGATATCAGTCTCTGTCACTAAATACAGACTGTAAATTGATGACTCCCATATCTATTTTTCTATTTCCTGTACCCTTGCATTACCAACAACCTACTCAGCACTTCTACTTGTAAATCCAAAGTACCAAATTCCTGATTTCCCCCATCAGCTTATTTTCCTTACAGTTCTTTTTTTTAAATATTTTTAGTTGCCAATGGATCTTTATTTTATTTATTTATATGTGGTGCCGAGAATCAAACCCAATGCACCACACATGCAAGGCAAGTGCTCTACCACTGAACCACAACCCTAGCCCCTCTTACGGTTCTTGATGGAGAGAAATGAACACTAGTTACCACTACTCCAAAAATATGAGTCACTCTTGATTTCTACCTCTTCTTCATAGCCTCTGTTTAGTCAGTCAATAAACAGTTGTATCTCTATTTTCAGAATATATTCCAAATTAAACATAGGCTTATTATATTTGATTCTACCAGTGAGTCCATACCATCATTTAAACTCATAAAAAATTAATTGTACAAATTCATGGGGTAAAGTGCCATAAATCAATACATGTATATGATGCATAATGATCAAATCAGAGCAGTTACCACTTTCGTTTTGCTTTGTTTGGTTTGGTTTGGTTTAGTACCAGAGATTAAACTCAGGGGCGCTTAGCCACTGAGCCACATGCCCAGCCCTTTTTTGTATTTTCTTTAGAGATAGCATCTCCCTGAGTTATTTAGGGCCTCACTAATTGAGGCTCTGAACTACTGATCTTCCTGCCTCTGCCTCCCAAGCTGCCAGGATTGCAGGCATGCACCATCACACCCAGTCACCACTTCTCTTTTGATAGACTAAAGCAGTTGGGTCCAGACTGGCATCTGGGCTGCTGCAGCCCTTCCACCTCTATCCCCCTCATATTTCTCTTCAATGAAAGTGATACTTTAAAACCATTTATTAAGTCTTTTCACTCTCCTGCTTGAAAGTCACTAGTGTTCTTCATTAGAACAAATTCTAAAGTTTTTAATGTGGCTTTCAAGGCACTGGGGAGCTGACTCTGCTCTCTCACAAAGTCAACACTTCTCTCTGCATCAACATTCTTGCTGTTCCTCAAGTGCACCAAGCATATTCCTGACCCATAGACCTGATAATTACAGGATCCTCTGCCTGGGAAAACCTCTTTCTACATGTCCAGCACCATCATGAAAGGCTCGAGGTCTATGCTCTGGCTTTCAACATTCTCGTAACTGAAGTACCACAGCCAATCATTCTTTATCCATTTCTGTTTTGTTTGTCTCCATTACACTATCTCTGCCTGACATTCAGGTATGTATTTGTTTATTGAATATTGCCTTTACTCCCACAATGCAGCCTCACAGGGCCAAGGCTGGGTTCACCTCATGATCTGCAGTACCTAGATATGCACTGTCATAAGTACTCAATAAATATCTGTTGAATAAAAGATGATTCATCCTGCCTATTTATCATATCTCTGTCGTACTTTATCATTTTGTTCAATCTAATAAATCCCTCTTCTCTTAAAAAAAATGAGCCTGGAGTTTTTTCTTATTATTTTTGGACAAAAGGGAGCTAACATGGATCAATATGTAGAAATAAATTAGACATCACTTGTTCCCTAATATCCTACCTATTGTAACATGGGAGAAAAGCCAGGTGGAGAGCACCTGCTGTAGACAGAGACTACAGCTAACATCAGTGAGGCACAGCATAACCGTCTTCCACTGGGACTAAATCCAACATTGCTCATCTCTCACTGCCAGGATGACACGTAAGTCTCCCCTTTCCCACCATCATCAATTCCCTACAGTCCCTTCATTCCCATGGTGCAGGAGGATTTTTTTCTCCTGACCAGCCTCTCATTCCTCTTACCTTCCACTCTTGCTCCCTGTATCCTCTGGAACACTACTACCCAAGCAAACTGCTCCCCTCCAGTCTGAACATTCCCTGAACTGCCATGATTAACTGAAATCCAGCTATTTCCTGGGGATGGACTTCCTCTGGAGCTTTCTCAAGAAGGTGCTGGGTTGTTTGTTCTGGCATGCAGAAATTGGGGTTCTGGCCTTCCTCAATCCTAAGGATCATGTAGAGGCCTTTCCTCTTTTGCATTTCTCTCGAATGCCCTCATCCTTGAAGCTCTACTGCTAGGAGTATTGCCTCTGTATCTCCTCTTCTGGCTCCCAGTGACTGATTTCCCGACTTCTTTGTGATTCATTTAGGGCTTTGACACTTGGCTCACAGCCAGACTTGTCATGACCTTTCGCATTACATGGGGTGACTGCAATGTTCCCTTTGACGATTTGTCAGAGACCTGCACTGTCAGCTACTTGGCCTCCACTTCTCCATGGGCCTTCTCTGACTCAGCCGTATACTACATCATTGGCCTGAACTCCTCATTCTCTAGAAACTGATATCATTAATTAAGGGGTTACAGTTTCTAATCTGAACCTTTTGTATTTCTAGCATGCAGTTCAGGAACTCAATCTGTAACCCTATGTTTGCTTTATCTACTCATTCAGTAGACAAATATTTATTGAATATCTATGATTTGAGAGGCACCGTGCTAAACATTGGTACACATGGTGGTACATATGAATAAACATTCTCCTTGCTCTTATGAAGCTTGAGTGCAGCAGGGGGTCAGGCATTAACCAAATCCTCTGTAGCCATATGGCTTTCTTGATGATCCTATGTGCCTGATACAGTGCCTTCGGTATTTAGTTTTAGCCTGGTTAGAAACACTGCTGGAGCTACCCAAATTTTTTATGGAGTATCTCCTTGAATAATTCATCCCTTCCTATTCTATTTAAGACTACAACCTCCCAACATATACCATATAATCTCTTTGCCTCTTATCCTCATTAACTGTTTCTGTGCCATTAAGTTTTACTTATCATTGGATTATTTTCTGTCTCTCCCACTAGCATATAATATCTGAGGCCAAGGATATGGTCTGCTTTGTCCACTCATGTATCTCTAGTGCTTGGGAAAGTTTTCTAGCACATACAGAATAATTAGAATAATTATTTCTTATTAGAAATAATTGGATCAATAAATTAATTTATCAAAATTATTTCACCAAAGGGTTTTTCTGGGGGCAAAACCCACACTACCTTCTCTGCTTAATTCCTTTTCTGCAGTGGTGTGTGATGCAATAAATAAATCAGTCGAGGAGAAAGGCATTTGTCTTTCTCTATCATGTAGATGACTGTTCAAAACTCTGCAACCACAGTGACCCCAGTGAACCATTCCAAAAAAGGGCAATGCAGTGATGCAAAGTATTCGAGGAGGGACATGAGCCTCCTGACCCAAAGGTCAGTTAAACAAGAGTCCTGAATCATAACATCCAAAGACATTACTTTTGAGTCCGTGTTAGAAGTGAAGAGCAATTTGTTTCTTAAGATGAAGGGAGGGGTGAGCATAGAGGAATTATTCTCTGTTGAAGAGGAATTGGAGGCCAAAATGATCCTTTCATGGAAGGAAGGGCTGCATCTCCTGGACTGCAAACTCCAAGGTAAAGGACAGGTTGTGCTAGTTTGTGGAGAACCTGTACAACCCAGCCAAGGAGACTGCAGACTTGACCGTGGAGGAATTGAATTAGTATTGTGCCCAATTCCTTCCAACTGTCCTGGTTTTGGTGGGAAAAGCATTTCACACTGCTAGGAGGATGAAGTATGCTGAATACCACAAGGTCACCTAGGGAAGCTGAAAGGAATCAGGTAATGAAAAACACATCTTGGAATCTGGCACTTTGTTTTCCTATTTAAATATAAAACAACCTAATAATAACAATCAAAGCAGAAGAAATACCATTTTGTGAGTGAATGATAGGATTTAACATGAGGAAAAATAAATCAAGTCAGAGAATAGGTGCACAAATCCAGTGAGCTGGGGCCATCCAGGTGGAGCGGAGGGGATTAAGGGAACAGACTCAGTTGGAGTAACAGGTAGAAGAAGATAGGCCACATCTCCATGCTGAAACTATGTCTTTTGCTTGGAGTACTCATCACAAGATCTCCTGAAAGGAACCCAAGGTCACAGAGGAAGATGAAGTACTGAGACCGAGCAGGAAGCCCCACCCAGAGACCAGTGTGGATAAGTGTGGGGAAGGATTTCTGGAAGAATACTGTGAGAAAGTGGACAACCCAAGGACCATAGGCCCTTGACTGGTAATATGTCTGAAATGAGAGAACAGAAATGCCTCAGAGATCTAAGAAAAGCATTGAGTCAGAAATCAAGCAAGAAAGCAATGCACATTAAGAATTTGCATTTAGAGTCAAAAAACTTGGACTTTAATTTTGCCCTGGTCATTCAATATTTGTGGGCAAATTTCCTCTTCACTTCTCCATATCTATAGTTCTAAAATAGAAACAGTGCCCATTTATAAGGGAATTTGTGAGAATTAATTGATGTATTGCATGTAAAGTGAGTGCTCAGCATATAGCACATACCATGTGGCAGTGGTTCTCAAATGAATACCATATAGCAGTGGTTCCCAAACTTTAGCATGTATCATCACACTTTTAAGTTTTGGATTAAGTAGATCTGGGGTATGAACTAGGAGATGCTACTGTTAATGGTCTATGGACCACTTTTTGAGAACCATACTATATATGCATGCATTCTGGAGAGAGATTGTCTGGAGTTGTATTTCAACACTGCAACTTGGAGCTATGTAACCTTCGCCCATTTTCCTGAACTTCTTAAGCCTCATTTAAATGAAAAAACATAATAAGTTATCACTTTGGTAGAACAGGCTAATAATAAATCCTGTCTCACATTGTGATTGTGAAGAATAGATACTACTGTGTGTAAATGTTCAAAAGAGTGGCTAGCACATTTTTAGTGCCTATGAACTGTTAGCTACTATTATTATTGAAAGTTAGAGACTCTGGTTGTTACTTAGACTCCAGGGAAAATGTAGTCATCAGAGATCAAGGCAAATTTCAGGATCCAGAACTACATACAGTCATTCCTGTTTATCTACAGGGTGATACATTCCAAGACCCCCATGGGATGCCTGAGATACCTCTGAATGTTAAACCATATACTCCACCACAAATACAAATGCACACTATATTTTCCCTATACATACACAGCTATAATAATGTTTTAATGTTTAATTTATAATTTAGGTATAGTAAGAGGTTAACAATGTTAATAACAGAAAAATTTTAACAATATAGTGTAATACAAATTATTTGAGTGTGGTCTCTCTCCTCTATCTCTCTCTCTTTCTCTCTCTCTCTCTCTATCTCTCTCTCTGTCTCTCTCAGAATAACTTGTTGAGAACTCATGTTCCTGGTGATGTGAGATAATACAATGCCTACGTGATAGGGTGGGGTGAGGTGAATGATGTGGGCATTGTTATGTGGCATTTGGCGATTATTGACCTTCTTATACACACAGCACTGTGATGCCTCAGCAGCCGATCTGATAACCCAGATATCTATTAAATATCTAACAAGCAGATAGTATTTATGTGGATATGCTAGATACAGGGATGACTCATGTCCCAGGTGGGATACAGCAGGACAGTGTGATTTCATCACACTATTCAGAATGGTGCACAACTTAAAATAACTGTTTCTGGAACGTTCCATTTAATATTTTTGGGACCACAGTTGAATTCAGCTAACTGAACTTCAGAAAGGGAGAAAACTAATAAGGGAGGATCATTGTGCAAAATCACAACTGCATACCCAAAATCTTAATGACAAGGACATTTGCAATGAAACTCTCTAGGCATGGTTGGCAGTTTTTGGTGGATCCTAGACATGGGATGCCTGAAGCCTTGAGCTAATGTGTGGAGTGAAATGTCAAGGTTATTTGGATTGTGGTGGACAGTGAGAGGTCCTGCTGAGACCCTTCTCATATCCCCAGTAGTGCCACCTATTATGGCCGTTTGTTTCAGGAATGGGGTCTAATGCCTTGTGGGGCTACCACTTTAACCAGATTTTGCATCTTATGGAGTCATAGCTGATTGCCAACTTTGAGGAAGAGGATTCAATCTCCTTGCTTTTATGTTTCTTTCTCTCTCTTTCTCTCCTTTTTGTTCCATCAAAACAGTTCTGCATAGTAACGGTCACCAAGCACCAGCATAAATAGCCCAAGACTCAGGAGAGCGTGAGGGAGTATGCTATTAGCAATGTCTGAATTCAGCAGACATCTGATTCTACAACATTTTTCAAGGGTTTTGAAATAATTGGGTAAAACCACAAACACTGTCTGTGGTATGCACTCCTGCCCTTGGTTTCTAGACTGAGACTTGATTTCATATGTTCTTAATTCAGGCACATTGAACTCATTAATTTCTCCACTAGTCTTTTTATGATTTTCTCTTCTTTGAAGTACGAACTTGCACAGCTTTAAGATTGCTTTAAACCAAATCATAAATATTAAACTTACAAAAACCCTTATTGATACTGGCAAATTTTATCCTGTGTCTATCTAGCTGTAATTTTACAGTTAAAGAGATGTATAGAGTTAAAAATTGATACATAAATGTCTCCCTCTACTTTTTACTTTCCCATCTTCCTCTGTGTGTGTTTAAATGATTTACTTAAAGATTTCTTGGATCACTTTTCCCCACACTTGTGGTTGTACTACTACTTTTATTTTATCATAATAAACAGATTTCTCTGTATAGGTTGGACCTCATACCATATGCTCTATGTTACTCTGAATGGGAGATCTGACATTTTCCACTATGATGCAATTATTTTTTTCTCCAACTATCAATGACCACTGTAATGTCTTTTGTGATAGCAATTACTCAGTCCTCCTGGGGGATTTACTTGGGATACTCTGGGAATTTTAATCAAGCACCTATGTTAATTAGAAAGTGGGGGGTGAAGAGAGTGCTGATTAAGCATCTTTGAATATCTATTTGTTCTGGCAATTAACCATGTCTGGTGTTTGTAAAGATTCAACCTTTTCAGAGAAAAGCATCTAAATTTCCTTCCCTTCTGTTCTTGTCTCATGAGTGGAAACAAAAAGGAAGGAGCTGGGAAAGGTATAGAAGCTCACGTTATGGGCCTCTACTATGTGTTTCAGTGGAGCCAAGCACTTCACATTGGTAAACCAGTTCAATCCCCATCATATTCATAGTGAGAACATGTTATTATCTACATTTCACAGAGGAAATTCCAGAGTCCAAGGCTTGGTTCCAGGTACAGGTCAGTGGCAAGGAACAGAGCCTTTTCTTATCAATTCATTTGATTGGTTTATGAACCATGAGATAATCAACAGCTAGAAATGATGAAAAGAGATGAAACTCCTGGATCTTACCAGTTACTCAGTAAATTTAATTTTATTTTAAATTATGAACCAAAAAGCCTGTATCTACAGTACCAGATACTGACTGCCTCATTCACTTTCAGGGTCTGTGAACATCTGGTAGACCAGGTCCTAGGGTTTATACAAAATGGCACAAGGGCTATCTCTGAACCTCATGATCTCTTAGGCAACTGGAAGGATCACTCACCTATGCATCACTGCAAGGTATACTATAATTTAAAAAGTGTGCTAAATGCTGTGGGATCTCAAGTAAAGGGGAGACTCAATTTGACTGAAGAAGAGTTTTCAAAATGTTAGTATCATCTTAAAACGAGTATAATTCCACACAAAGGGAGTGGGAGAATGATTGAAAGAAAACAAATGATGTGTGCCAATGTGCAGATTTGTGGGGAATGTCAGGCTGTTAGGATGACAGTGGTGTGTAGGGCTAATGGAGATCAGACTAAACCTTGAAAACTCTAAGTACTGCACCAAGAAGCAATAATGAAAGTAATGAAGAAGGTCATCTTCAGGGAGAATGATCACTACCATTGCAGGACCAGTCAGTAGTAGTAGTAGTAGTGTGTGGGAACTCAAATACAGCTGGACCTATCTTCAAAGCACAGCTCTTTCAGACAGATCTCCATCTTCTATCATAGTCATTGTGAGTAGTCAGCCTTCAGAGAAGGACTAGACACTCAGGAGACACTCCTGAGACACTCCATGAAGCTCACAAATGCTGAGTGTTGAAGCAAGGTAGAAGAACTCACAAGATGTGTAATTCACATTTGCACTCCGGAAGTAGATATGCAGAGCAGATGCCCTGGGTGTTCCCCATACTCACCTCTAAGATAAAAACACACAGGGAAAAGGTTTCTTCTTCTTACTACTCCCCTGGATTCAGATAGTCCAGCAGAAGACAGTTGGTACCTGGCAGTTCTCAGCAGATACTCTGAGAAGGAAGCCTATTCTAACAAGGAAAAAGACTAAAATCCCAACTCCTCCCTTCCCTCTCCCAATGCAGTTTCTCAGAGACTTAAGCTGTTTTCTGGTTTTGTGGCAGAGCCATGACTGTAGAGTTAATTTAATCACTGAATCACCCTTTGGGTCAATGCAGAGAAGATTTACAGCCTGTATTGATTAATGACAGGGCAACCCTACCAAAAAGATATTCCAAGAGTTGTCCAGAATTGGCATAGATACATCTCTCATGGCTCTCTCTCTCTCTCTCTCTCTCTCTCTCTCTCTCTGGCCCTCTCCTGCTGGGTGGGTGCCATCTGTGTGTAAGGTGATGCCTTTAGCTCCATATTGTCCTCCTCCCCTTTTACCCCCAGCTCCTCTCTCCTAGGGAAGTTTTGCTCATCTGCCATCCTAATGATCTCTGTGCCACATGGGGCCCCTGATGCTGGTGCTGACAGGCTGCTCATTAGTGCCAGAGTGCTACAGTCAGCCGATGGCATGCTAGAGCTCTGTTCCTGACACTTTTTCACAGAACTGTCACGGGAGTCATGGTGCCTGCCAGCTCTGGTTGAACTCAAGCTGTGATACCTCTAGTGCCAATTAGTGCTTCAGTGTCCTGCTTGGCTGGGGAAAAGGCCTCATCAGTATGAACAAATAGGAAAATGGGTGGCCTTCAGCCTTATAAGGGCAGTGGGGGGCAAAGAAGGGGAAGGACTAAGGGCTTGGGCAAGGGGAAACTCTCTGTCCAAAGGTCACTTTTCCCCCAACACCTTGGTACCTTTTAAAATTCAAGAAAACAAGAGAAAGACAACCAACTACCTATTGGGATTCTTCAAGTACAGCAGGTGTACCAATTGAAGTGAAGAAAGAGATGTGTCTGCTTGGAACATATGTTGAGGTGGGGGTGCAAAGGGCATGCATAAGTACCCACTTCCTGCTCTGTGAAGAGAACGTTTCCATTTAAAGACTTGATTTGGAGTCCAATGGACACATTATCCTTCTCTAATTCTTCTTGCAGGGTCTTTACGTGACCTGGAGACAAACTTTCTATCTCAAATCCCCCACTATTTACACAGCAGAAGGGAGAGATGGGGGTAGGGAGAAGCAAGGGGGGGGATTAAAATAATATTTTTTCTACTAATTTATTTTTTTCTATTCTTCACCCATAAGAAGTAGCAAATTTTCATAAACATTTGGACTAACTCTCCCTTTCAGTATCTAAGATTGCTTTAGGAAACCATTGGTTGGAAGCCATCAGAGGTTTAGGCAAAGGAGGGTGGAAATATTAAGGCAACATAAAGATCAGGTACCCTTCTCAAAAGGGACAGAGGAGAGCATTTCTGAGAAACATTCCTGAGGAAAGAGATGACAATAAGGTAGTGAGGAACACAGAGGGGCATTCACAGAAAACACACCAGCAAAACCGCTTGTGAGCCTTCTCTACTCTTGCAAAAATGAATTTGAAAAGGAGGGGCTCTCCTTCAAGCACAAGTTAAGCCCTGCCACAGCTGATTCCCTTCTGAGGTATTCAGGAAGGGATTGGAATCTGTGAAGACCAGAAAAAAAAAAATGTCCTGGAGACTCGCCAGCAGAGAATTTCAGCAGGGAACACACCAGGTCCCCACTGCAAATATCAAAGTGGGGAAGAATTCCTCAAGGATCAGAATCTTTACATGGGGTGAACAGGCATATCGCTTTGGGGCACTGGAAAATATTATGGCTTATTGGCTGAATCAACAAGCATTTCCTGAATGTTTTCTAGGTGCCCAGTATCAAGCTAGAAGGTGAAAAATTCCAGATAAGTGAGTCATAGGCTCTGACCTCAAAGAACTCATGAGACAGGATGATCCAAATGATTCAGAAATAAAGACTTCTTTGTAAAGAGCTCCTGGTGTCATCCCCAAGTCTCCATGTGTTAGTCAATTTTTGCTACTATGACCAAAATGCCTGACAACAACAAGAGAAAGAGAAATTAATTTGGGTTCATGGTGTCAGAGGTTTCAGTCCTTGGTCAGCCAACATCATTTCTCTGGACCTGAGATGAAGCAGAACATAATATTCCACCCCTGGCTCTCCTTGTCTCTATCACACAATGTATTCAGTTCATCTTCAAAAGTCTATATAGTCTTAACAGTTCCATCACGGCCCAAAAGTCCAAGTCAAAAGTCTTCTCTGAAAATCACAGCAAACCTTCAGATGTGCCCCTGTATACACCTAAAGCCCTGTACACATCCAAAGCAAGTTACATACATGCAATATACAACAACACAGAGTGAACACCCAATTAATACTTTGGTATGAATCTCCTTTAGGCAGCCTAAAGGAGGTTATGGAGGCCAATTATTTTTTGATGAGAGAAAGGTGAAGGTAGGTGTACTGCAGAGGGAACTCCATCAGGACACTTAGCGATTCCTGATTCTAAATGTATGAAATACCCCGGGTTAGTGATTAGACTCACTCCTTCATCTGAGTTTTATCATGTGCTCCCAAGAATGTGACAATATAGGAATCTCAGGCTTTTCTTCAAGCTTTTACAACCCCCAAAGAAACTGAAAACAGGGTTTTGGGAATTCTTTCTTATGAAGAGTGAGGTCTTGCATTGCATGTTTTAGGATATTTTGAAAAAGATCATATTTCTGTTTACTCAGAAAAGACTGATAAAATAACAGTATTCAGGGTACTCTATTAGAGATATAAAGCCTTGAGTTTAAGGTCTATACTAAAGATAAAAGACAAAGAATGTGTCTAAAGGATACAGTGTTTCCACCAGGGTGCCTCACTGCCTGGAGCCTCATGCTGACACAGGAACTTGGACGTGGGGCTAGTAAAAGCTTATGCAGATAGAGATGACTCTTTTTTATGAGAACATTGAGATGGAGGTTATTTGTCCTGAAAAGACCAAAGCCCACACAGGTGCAAACCATATCTGCACACCTCAAAACAGATGCTCTAGGTAAGACAGACATCTTTAAAAAGTTAGTACACTTTTCTTCTTGAACTCTAGAGTGGTAAGTCTATGAGAGAAACAAAAAAGACATAACAAATGCCAGAAATAACTACTTATTATAATCAATGGCATTTTAAGAGGTAGCTTGGGAGGCCCTGCCTGACTCTCCATGCTACTATGGACAACTGACATTTTCTCCATCTGATAGAAAGGCCTACATGAGGCCTCTTGACCTCCTTTTCCAGCAGACATTCATTGTTAAGATTCCCTACATCAAATGCATGACCCACTACTGAAATAGTGACTAACATTTCTGTATTCCTTTTTCTACACAAAAGGTGCTCAAAACTACAAATACTCATTCTAAAGAGTTTTTTACAAGCAGCACCATATGAGTTATAATGGATGAAACCATGATTTTTCAGAAATGTACAGAACAAACAGATCAGTCTGGAGGGAAAATATTCAATGAAGTCATTAGGGTTTCCCAATCAGATATTCATTCAAGGATTTAGTGTTGTGTGTAAAATGATCTAGACTGAACCATAATCTACCTTCACAAAATGGGACAAAAGATGACAATAGCTTTACACCTTTGGAGCCTTGCTGAAGGTAAATATCTTTCTCTCCAAAGTAACCCATACTTGTCTTAACTTATTTAAAGGAAGTACTATCTTGGAAATATTTAGTGGGGAAAGATGAAGGCCTGACTGCTAAGGGTTTCCAGCTTCAGTTCAGATTTGGCAGCAGCCCAATGACATCTCTGATCTTTAAATAATCAGTCACAGGAAACACAGTGCTCTGGTGAGGTCTGAGGTTATTAGTTATTGCTTGGCATGTCTCATCATCCTGAATTTCTGATAGCTAATCTGGGCCCAGTATTTGGACAAAGCTGTTCATCTAAATTACTCTAAGCTGCAGGTAGTTTCTGATCACTCTGCTCCTGTCCCCTTGATCCGTCTTCTGTTTCCATAGCAGCTAAAACCTCAGTAAAATGGCAGCATCTGGCCCAGGCTCAGGTAAAAGTTCCCTGGGGAAGGAAATCTGCTTGATGTCCACAACAGGAGACAAAAGTGGACTCCAAGACACAACAGCATGAAGGAAAGAGGCTCAACACTGAGGGGAGACAGCAGGTAATTGTAAGGAAGACATAGGGTGGTGGATGGAACAGAAGGAAAGAGGAAAGGAGGAAGAGGGCAAAGGAATGAAATTAAGGCAGAAAATTGTAGGTGACTGTGGGAGTAAAGAGAAGTATAGAACAAAAACTATAGGGAAAACATAGGCATAAAAGGGCAGGACAAAAGATGTTGGAAAGAGAGGGAGCAGACACCCAGACAAGGACAAAGAAATGACTAGCCTGAGGAGGGATTGAAAAAGACATCAGACAGGAGACAGAGTCGCTTAGCATGAGGCAAAGGAAGTCTACCCAGATGATAAATGTTCTGCAGATTCCAAAGGCACTGCCTGCCCTGGCATTCCATAGCACTAGGGACTCAGCATTAAGCTGTGATGAATGGTGTGCACTATAGACTTAGAAAGTCTGTCCATTTGGTTGGCCCCTTCTTCATCACTAATGACCTCATGCACAGCTGAGGCATCCTCCCAGATTTTGGGCTCATCTACATGTAAGGTCATTTCAAATAGAGAGATTTGCAGAGGACATGAGTAGCTCTCACCAATCCCTTTGTTCACAGTAATACCATCAAGAATGGTGGCATAGGACAACACTCAAGAATTCAGGACAACCACAACAGAAATGTTCTCATCTTCTCTGAGAACATCTATCACAGCACACTGTCACTGTCAGAGAGGATATTCAGTATGTGGAAATCACTGCAGTCCTACTCTTGATTTTTAACTTGTCCATGTATAGTTGTGGTCACCTTCAGGAATCAAGGACCTGTGCCACAGAGAAGAACTAGCTGTTGGTTGACAGACCCCAATTTTTATCCCATAGTGGGATTTGTCTTGCTTAAAGATAGACATCTGGCCTAAGTTATAGCCCTTTTGGGAATAGCCTACTTTCAACACCTGACTGCCGTGCTGATGTGACAGGCCAGCTCCATTGCCTCAATAGAGGACGTTTCTAAAGGGTTGTCCTAGCTTTAGAACTCCCCACAGGGGCAGCTGAGATGTTCCATTGGACCGAATCACAACTGAACTTCTCCTTCTGCCCAATCTTGTCTGTCAATTCCTTTCCACAAGAGTTAATCCCAAGAGTACCCCCAAAGGGTACTCTTTACCAACAATAACAATCTCAGGGGTTGCTTTTGGGTTCTCAACCTGAGACAAGCAAATATCCCCCATGGTACCTTTGCAATTCTTAAATCTGTGTTATGCAATGCACATACCTTCATCACCCACGTGTGCATACACAGATACATATCCATGATTACATACATACATCTCACATTAACCATTGATACAAAAAATAGAATTAAAGACCTTTGTTCAAGTCTTGGCTCAGCTTTTACATTTTCAGAGGCCTTCTTTGTCCAAACCCCTTGCCATTCTGTCAATGTGTGTCTCTATCTTCTCATTCTTACCAGCACCAGTTATATGTCTACTCATTTGTTTTGGTCATCTGTCACATAAAACGTGATTTGATGAGAACAGTAATTTGTCAGTTTGGGTTTATGGCTTAATTGCCTATGCCTAAAACAGAGCATGGGCCACTGTAATACTCAGTAAATATTTAAGATTTAGTGAAATGATTATATATTTCTTGCTCCTAGAGAAAAATTAGCTTAATGAAAAATGACACATTGTCCTAAATTCTAAAGATTTTAGTACTTAATCCATGGAAGCACAAATGTTCTGTATAACATCTAAATATTGAGATAAAATGAATTTTGAAATTTAGCCACATATTAAGTTATATTTGTTGTCTAGGATCAGTCAGAGGAAAACAACAACAAAAACACAAAAACAACTAATGACCAGATTTTTGGCAATTCTGAAGAGACACAGACTAGCAGATTTTCTTTTTAGGAATATGGCCATTTAAACCTCTCATCCATCATTATGTGTTTATGTTTTCCTTTCTCTTAAAGCAAGTAGCTGAAAGAATAATGCTACCAAAGTAAATCCTTCCATCATCAAACTTGACATACAAATTTAACCCAGGACATCTGAACCACTATTTCAGCCAGAGACAACTGGAATCAATTTCCAAGGGACTGAAGAGATACTCAGGTATGATTTCTGAAATCTCGGAGGACGTGGCTGTGTAGCAGAGAACAACAAAATACTCTGCAGAATCAAAAGTGCATTATTAGTAGGCTCCTAGAAACACAGACACTTTTGCACTCAGTATCCAGCACCATAACCTCCTGTCCATGTCCAAGTCTCCCGTTTCCTCTCAAGATAACAATGAACCAAACTGCTGCTCTTACCTTTGGGGGAGATGTGTCTCCAGGTAACTGTAGGCTCTGGTCTACCTGTGGCTATACAGGTGAGGCTGATATTGTTGCCTTCATTAATGGAGATATCTGAAGAAATCTCTACAATTTTGGGGGACACTGTGGAGAAAAAACAGGTAGAAGGAAAATGAAAATCCTGCTGACACATTTCTTTGTTTTCTTAAAATGGCACTTGATAGAATAGCTCCCATATTGAAATATATGGACTATAGTTGTAATGGTGAGAAATTAGAGGAATGACTTTAAACATGGCAAATATCTTACCTTGAATTTAGCTTCCATTTCCTCCTATTTAAACACAAAGTCAGAGTCCAAATGAGAATAAATTCCACTGTAATGCTGCAATAACTATTCCTCTAGCCTACACCTTCCCATCTCCACTCTCACCCCTACCCACCTCCAGCACATATGTACAAGTCATTTGTCTCACTGCATTCAGAGATGTCTTTACATAATGCAATTCTGATCATAACACATCTCTGCCTAAACAGCTTGAATTGCTCCTTTGCCTACCCAATCATAACAAGTCCCCTTATCCAAGCAAACCGGGCTGTTCAGAATCAAGTTTCAACATACATTTTCATTATCATTGGTAGTGATTCCACATCTACTTACCCACTTGCTGACTCCCAACACATCACACCTATTCTGATCCTCATGTAGGCATATCTCATAGCCTTCCTGGACAACTCCCAGTAATACTTTAAGTCCCAATTCAAATGCCACTTTCTTTATCTTAGCCATCACTACCCCTACACATTTTTGACCTCCTTAATAACTCACATTTAGTGTTGTTTCTTTGCCCATGCTCTCAGGAGACTTCATACACTCAGACAAAGAATTGAAGATAACATTGGTTAACTGTTAACAAACTTGCTTATTCTCTCTCTCTCTCTGTCTCTGTCTCTGTCTCTGTCTCTCTCTCTCCCCTCCCCCTTCCCCCCCGCTAAATTATTCTTCCCAAAGAGGAGAAGTGTTCATCCAAACGAAAGAAGCTGGGGATAGGACCCTTACTTCCTTGGTCTTTTGTTTTGGAGTCAGGTTGTTGTGCTTCTCCTCCTCTTTGTATTATGGAAGCAGCAGTCTCCGAGACAAGATAAGTCCTGAAGCCCAGACAGCCATTGTCTGTGCATGCCTGTCTTATTCTGAGGTCCATTCATAGAAGTTCATTTTCTGCTACAATTCTGAGCCTAATTCTGCAGGATCAGCTTTACTACTAGTCAATGTGATATTTGATTCTTATGTGACTTCTCTTTTGTCTAATGTGTGAAATGGTTTATAACTCAAGTGAATTAAATAAGGGAGTCATTTATTGAGCTGCTAAATTCCAATTGTAGACACTTTTCCCACTGTTGTACATATATGCTTAGCATCACTCACCAAGTAGACCATGGGTTTTCTGGTGGCCTGAACCATGTCTTCTTCCTATTTGTATTCACAGTAAAAGCTTGACAAATATTTATAGGATTGAATTATAATGGTTATTCAAGGAAACCAACTTCCCAACCTACATCATATTCCTAAAAGCATCAGAGATAGATCATTAGCACATGTTATTTCAGTTATACCAACACAGGAATTGACCCCTTAGTTCTCGGCCAATTAAGTGATCTTTCTATCTAGAACTCTTATGTTTCCTCATGTTACATTCTTTCCTTGAATACATATTCCTCAGAGTCACCACTCTCAGCAATTTCACAGCATATGACCTTCCCAGTAGACAACATCTACTGGAGAACTTAGGGAAACTGCATGATGACTTTATTCCTTGTTCCAAAACTACTGTGGTACACTTACTAAAATCAGATTGCTTTGGAAATCCCTATGGTGGTCTCTTCTCTAGTTGAGACATTTACTCACCCATTCCTACTTATGTTAGAACTTCTCCAATAAGAAAATGCGATATTGAGAAGATATGTTCTCTCAGCCGTCTTTCTGTCCCTCCTCCATCATTTTCTTCTGCTCATGTCCTACACCCAAATGAAAGTACTCATAGTTCACAGCATGTGCTTCACTTTGGTCTTCTTTTTCCCATGCCTTGCTGCTGATATTAGTGCTCACATGCTTCACTATGGCTATATGTATTAGAATGGTTCAAGGCCTGATTGAACTACCACCCTTTCCATACAGCCTTCCAGGGAATCCCCAAAAAGATGTGACCTCTCTTTCGTTGGGATTCCATAGCATTGAAGTATCTTCTTTATGGAATTTAAAATAAACTTCATTATGTTACATTTGTCTCACCTTTCTATACTATAAATTATCTAAATAAAAGTTTTACTCATCGCTTAATTTTCTGCTATCTTGAATAGGATGGTTTGCATAGAGTAAACCCTAATTAATTAGTATGAGACTTAAGTTGCACATCAAGCTTCAGATAAAGAGACAATGTAAATGTGTGTGTGTGTGCATGCACACACATGCATGTGTATATGTGTATGTGCAAAGATGTGCCTGAACTTTCACAGATATTTGGTGGGACAGAAATTAGTGGATCTTGGATGTGGTGAGGGTTGGAGAGAGACTCTTTACTCTTTACAATGGGTCTCTTTAAAGATGTGATATTGCAATTTATGATGATACCATTTTAAAAGCTCAATTGAATCTTCTAAGAAAGAGAATTGATAAGTTAATGACTGAGTGTTTGATTTCTGACTTTCTGACAGGTACAAATTTCTAAATTCTCTTAGTTCAAGAATATTTTTAACTGATCTTTCAGGAAAAAAAAACACACCTCTGATGTATTTTATCCACAGAGCTTTCTCTGGAGCATTCCCTTCTCATGCACTATTCTCTCTGCCCAGACATTTTCCTAGTCCCTGTTTCTGCTTCTGCCCATTCTTGGCACCCACACAGCCTTACTTGCTTCCTGGAGGACAAGTTGACTGCAGAATGTCAGCACTGGCCTTGCAGACATTGCTTCAACTGTGCAGGTAAGTAATTTATTGATCTGTAAAGCACTCCAAGATGCTCTGCAAGGGATTATGTCATGCCAATGCCATGCAATAAAATAAAAAATGATGGACTTTGTGAACACAGGATGATTTAGGCTTTGTAGTTGGAAGTGTGTGTAAAGTACATTTTAAGTGGAAATCAGGCTGGGTAATGAATTACTCTTGCTTTGGAAGGGCTTACTGGGAGTTCATTTTCCTGGCTTCTTACATGATGGCTAATCTGCTAATCATACACTAGAGAACAATGGACAGTCCCCAAGTAGGATAGAAGGTGGTTTTGGCCAGAGCTGTCAGCACAGTAAGTATATTAATTGAGACAATCACACCTCATGCTTGGAAAAACCTTCTAGATTTCTCCCCCACCCCCTACTAGTAATTGGAAAGTATCCAACTCATGAAGTAGATGTTGGAGAAATGCTTGCCACCCTTTCAATCCTGACTAATAATAGAGCTTAAAGGAGGTAAATGGCCCTTGGATAATTTGAAAGGAAAACCATTTGTAATATAGAGCTGAGCTGGCTTGACCAGAGGTATAATCCCAATCACCAGAACTAATTGGCATGGTGAACAATATGTTAGTGGACTGAAAGTATCATTTTCTAGGTGGCAACTTCTAGTATACTGGCAGTATTCAAAATTAAAGTGGGAGCTGTGGGTGTAGATCAGTGGTAGAATACTTGGTTGGCATGAGCAATGCCCTAAGTTCAATCTTCAGCATCCTTTCCCACCAAAAAACAAATTAAATTGAACTTATAAATATACACCATGGTTTTAACTATTTCCTGCTCATAAGGAAGCTTTTGGCTAACTGTGAGATAGAATTACTGATATTTTTGTATTGTTTCCATGGATACATTCTGTGTCTTACTTCTCATCATGCAGTTTGTAAAAAACATTAGTATTGCTTTGCTTGTTTTCATCCATTCATTCATTCATTTGTCAATATTCATGGATCATTTTCTACATATATGCATTGTGCTAGGCACTAGGAACATAAACTAAGTAAGATACAATCCTTGTCCTCCAGAAGTTTGCAATCTAGAAGTAAAACCAGATACTGAAGTCTAAACCTTCAGTGTACTGTGTGACACAGAAGAATAAATCAGATGTTATGGAAACACAAAAGACACCTAAGCCCACTGTACATGGATGTCATGAGAACCTTCTGGGAAACATGACAACTATATTAAGCCTTAGGAGATAAGTAAAAGTTAATAACATCTGGGGAGGGGAGAAGGAAAGACATTCTGATATAAGAGAAACATAAGAAAAACACTATTACTAAGTGCTAAGAGCCAGGTATAATTTTGTGGCCAGGCATAATCATTACTGGAGGAAGCTTCCTTTGGAGACTGAGCTAAAAGTCATTCAACAAACATTTGTGAATGCCTACTACATACAGAATTCTGTGCTGTGTACATGAATGACATGCAGAAATATACCAGTTTGCTTGATCTTCCTTGAACTTACAGTGCATATAAACATTCCAGAGAGTTCAACAACAAAGTGTAATGGATCAGAAAATTGTGTGTGCTTGAATGTGAATTGAATGATGAAAACGTGAAATGCTCTGAGCTAGCAGGAGAAAGGATCACAGTGAGTGGGAGTGTCAAAGATGGCTTCACCTCGGATTAGCAGATTAGTGTCTGTTTTGAATATCCATAGTAAGAAATAATCATGTAGGCAGATAAAAATGTAGCTGTTTCAAATAGGAACATTGGCACACGTGGGCTAGATTGAAACCCATGAAGTGTATGAAGATAGGAAGTCCACATTGCCTCCTACCTGAGGCAATGTAGAGTAGGGGTTGAGATGCGGACTCTTCTAGTTCCAACTAGGTATTTTCAGCCAAAGGACTTCCTCTCTCTCTGCCTTGCTTTCTTCATCTAAGAAATGGAGCTAATTATTCCATAGAAGTATCAAGCTCAGAAAGTTCTTCGAGGATTTAAGGAGTTTATGAAAGGTACTCATAGCAGTTCCTGGCAATGTGAGTGTTCAATAAGTGAGTTTTAATATTGTATGCGGTTGGCAAATGCACATTTACAGTGTCAAGGCAGAAAAGACAGTCAATAAATTTTATAAGAATCAATAAAAATGGGATACAAGATCAATGAACTAAAGTGGAGCCAGATTGTGGAACAGCCTGAAGGGCTAGATCTTGGATTTTAACTCCATCCTATAGGTTATAGCAAGTATTTTAATTTCTGTTCAGGGAATGCCATGATTTTAAAAAATTTATTTTAGGAAGAAGAATCTGTTAACCATGTGTCAGATAGAGTGAAACAGAGAGAAACTGGAGTCAGAGAAATATACCCATATGAGTGATGTTCAAAGCCTAGACTAAATTGGTGGCTCTGTAGAGTTGGAAAGAAAAGGATGGATTTGAGAGCAATACCCAGGAAAACACATGGGTTCTAATGAAGGCCTGGAAGCAGAAAATACGGATCCTGAGTCCACTGAATACCATTTTATTCAACAGCAAGTAGATGACTGCACCATCAGATCCCTGAATGCTATAAGGAAGCCACTTTGGGGTAGAATATTCATTTGATTAATTCTGTTTTAAACATTAAATATTTATCATCTGATGATAAGCTGATGAGGGACATCCCACCAAAAATATCCTGTTAGTAGTTGGAGCTGCATGATCAAAAGTCTAGGGCATGTTCCCAGCTGAGAATACAATTGAAAAGTAAACTGCAGTGGGGTGAGAACACGAGTCACAAATTAGAGCTGCTAAGAATTGATGGGTCCTTTGAAAAGGTCATTGTTTTGATTTTGTATTTTTTTCATATACATGTATTTGATGTCTGCTGGCTTTTCAGATCTGAATCTAAAAGTCATACCAATTCTAAAAACAGAAAGAGAAGATGTGTTCAGCACATATTTAGGAAGAAAGAAGCCAAATACTCTTTGGATACGGTATCACATTTAATATATCATGTAAAGGTTTAATCTATTATTGAATTTTAATTCAAATGCATAAATCATTAAATAAGATAATTATTAAAACAGTATTCTAAAGAACTTCTCATTCTTGGTTTAGCCTCTACTGCCCAGGTGTAGAATTTTAATAATTATGTCATTAATAAATAGCAATTTGCTGTTTTTAGCACACAGTAGATATCCTATTAAATCCAAATTAAGATGCTTTATTAAGTACTGTGTCATCCTGTAGGGCTGAGAATGCACATAAACTGCTTGGACCATGTCACTCTGCATGACACATGCAGATCTATGCATCCCAGATGGCTTCCATTGCTGCCAGTGGCACTTCTGCTTCTGCTCAGTAGTGAAGATCTGAGAAGCCCATATCTACTCAAGACAGTTTTCACAGCATGGGCTGGTTTGCTGCTAAGACTTAGGGACCTTTGTCTTTACCAAATCAAAAAGAAAAAATCTGGAGTGCTCTTGACCTTCCCGGTCTATAGACCTCACAGAGATACATTCAGGTCTATGTCAAAAGCCTGGTGAAAAATGTGCATCTCACCACATAGGAATGCTCTTAAAGATGCCAAGTGTGTGCTGGTCTGTAGACTAATCCATCTTTTCCTATGGGTCACTGTGTACCCTGCCAAAGTACACAGAAAATTAGAGATATTTAGTAGGCTCCAGATATGGCAAAAAAATAAACTTGAATGGGACTTCCCTTCTTCCATCCATTCTTAACTAAAAGATAAGGTAGCCACAGGCATAAAGATACACTCTTTCCTGGGCCTTGAAGGCCCTTTGTGAACTGGATCTTGCTTCCCTCCCAGTGACAGTCTTTTTGTTCTGCTGGCTTTTTTCCCTCCTGAAGCATCTCAAGCCCTCCTTGGACCCGAAAGGTCCTATCTTCTTTTTGTTCCTCACCTGGTTTCATTCAGTCTTATTCATTAAGTTGTATCTCCTCAAAGTAGACTCCCTTGGCTATCTTTTCTAAAACAGAGTTCCCATCCTGGATTACTTGTTGCCTAACTGTTGGCTTCTCCTAAATAGAACATATAATTCATTGGCTATCCTGTTCATGGAACTGTTCAGTGCACCTCGTCAAGCCTGGCACAGTGTGTGTTTTGCAAATGTTTTTAAGATGAATGAATGTGTACTGACAAAGTTGTATGAAATGTGAATAAATATGACTAACCAAATATCCTCCAGATCTTTAAATAGCATACAGGGACTCTCAGTGTATATAATAATGTGGATAATCACATTTTATTAAAGGTGTAACAGGTACTTTACATATATTATCTTTAGTTTTTCTTTGAATTAACTCAATGAGTAGTTATTATTTCTTAAGTAACCAACTTCCCTAGTTTACCTGGATTTGAGAAGTTTCCTGTGCACAGAAATTTCAGTACTGAAACCAAAAATATTGCAGGTAAATAGGGATGCACTTTTCACCCTAATTATTTCCCATACTATACAGATGAGGATACTAATACTCAGAGGGTTCTAGGAACTTAATCAAGGACATACAGGTATATTGCAGTGCCATGGCTTTTTTTTTCCTTTTAGAAAGGGATTGTATAAGTGTTAAAAATAATGAATGTACTTGGTATCATGAGTACATGCATAAAAAGTGAAATAAATAGAAACTCCAACACCTATATATTTGTAGACACCTACTTAAGGGAAAATATGTTTACAAGGAGCTTGAGTTCATTATTGGATAGTCCTAAGAGTCTATAAGGATGTTCCAGTCTTACTACTACTGACAGATGAAGAAATTAAGGATTAGTGGGATTTTAGTAATGTGCTCAGCCAATTGGGGTTGAACTCAGGGACTCAATGCAGGTTATGGATGATCCTGCCTATGTGCTCTTTACTCAGAGCTTTGTCCAGTTGAATACACATGAGCTGAATGTATACACCCACATGCTTGTATTATTCCTTTCACATCTCCATGGGAATATGTGTATGCCTACAGGATATTTAGCAAAAAGAGCCCTCCTCAATGCTATCTAAATAATAATATTCTCTACCACAAAAATAAATGGGAGGTTCCATCAATTAATTTTTTTGAAACTTTTCATATTTGTACACATACCTCATCCTCCTCTTTATTCCATCCCCAGCACATCCTAGTCATCATTGTCCCATTCATCACCCTTCACTGTTTGCTGAACCAGAGAACTGTGTCCCTCTGGACAGCTTCACTCTGTGGTTGTTGTGTCTATTTAATAACAGAGAAATCATTGACTAAGCTGACCAGTGCATTTACTAATAGTTGTTTGTATTTGAAACACTTTGAGCAAAAATAATAGTCATTGATTTGTTCTTTCCTTCTTTGCCTTCTTTATTCTTTCTTTCCTTCCTGCCTTCTCTTTTCTTCTTATAAAAATCTTTGTCATTGTGATGTCATGGGAGATCCTTATGATACCACAGAAGGTCACTGTGACATCATGACAGGTCATTAATGACACCCTAACAGGTCATTACAACAGCACAGCAGATCATTATGACACCCTGGCAGGTCATTATGATACCACAGCAGGTCATTGTAACAGCACAGCAGGTCATTGTGACACCATAGCAGGTCATTGTGACAGCACAGCAAGTCATTATGACACCATAGCAGGTCATTATGACAGCACAGCGGGTCATTATGATAGCACAACAGTTTGTTATGATATCAGGGCAGGTCATTATGATACCACAGCAGTTCATTGTGATATCATTGCAGCTCAGTTATGACACCACAGTGGTCATTATGACAGCATAGTTGGTCATTATGACATCATGGCAGATATAATGCACTTTCCAGTACTGTGAGATCTGTGAGGTGTTTTTCTTTATGGGTACATTATAATTATACATGATAGTGGGATTCTTATGACATATTTGTTCATGCACATAGCATAATATGATCAACTGCATTATCCAATACCTTACCTCTCCCTCCCTTCCTCCCTCTTTCTGATCTATTTGCTGTACCCTACTGATAACCCTCCTATTATTTTTTAATTAGTGCATTATAATTACATGCCTAAGCAGGATTTGTTGTGTATTTGTACATGAACATAGCATGATTTAGTAGATTTCATTCCTCTATACTTCCCCTTTCCTTATCCTTGTCCCTCCCTCTTAATCCTCTTCCTCTATTCTATTATTGGTTGGTGACATCTTTTTCTATATAGAGACCTCTAAGGTTCATGTCAGAGGACTAGGTATAAGACCCCAAATCACTAGTTATATAAAATTAGGTAGATCATTTGATTATCTAGTATTAATATATTTATGGATATTAATAGTATTAATATCTTTTTTGCATCCTCAAAATAGATGTTCTGTGTGTAAATCAGATTAAAATGCAAAATATCACATTTTAAACAAGTATTTTTCAAATGTGATATATTAGTATCACTAAAAATATACACAGCTAGAGGCCAATGTGAATAGAAATACAGGCTTTGGGTGCAGTAGGAATTCTTCTGGTTTATAAATTGGGATTGGTACCACTCTTGTGTTTATATAAGCAGATGTTAACCATTAGTGCTGATGTACTACTGATGGTTCTGGAATCAACAACATCTTTAAATGGAAGACAGAGGGCCCAGCCTGAGATGAGCATCAGAGACCCACTCTCCTGCCAGAAAAATGCTAGCTTCCTTTTCTAGGAAAGGAAGGTCAGATTACAGATATTCAGAATCCCAAATGAGAGCCTGGAAATGCAGAAAGCTCCTTAATGGCATAACCTCAGGCAGATTGTTATTTCTTTTACTGAAACACCCTTGTCATTTGTTACATCTCATTTTCTTTCTTTCTCTCTCTTTCTCTCCCCCACCTACTTCTTCCCTCTCTCTTCATATTAAAACCATTCATGTTTGCTGGAAAGAATCATGAAGTCCTGGGAGAAAACCTAGTGATTTATTCGGGATTAGTCATAAACCACTGGTTCTGAAGTTTGAAATTTGTTCCTTTCAGGATCAACTGAAATGTGGAAGGAAGTTTTTATGAGCTCTGCTCCCTGACCTAGTTTAGCCATTCCTGATGGAGACATAGAAGAATAAAGTAAACACTATTCATTCATCACTCCATGCTTCCTTGCTTCTGGGCATATTACTGTAAATTGAATTTCACAGCACCTACCTGTAACCATAAGTGTTCCATTATATTGGGCACCAACTAAGAAATTGCTAAGTGTCTCTTCATCAATTGTTTCATGTGGGAACATAAAAGAAGTACTGCTAATCATGATATGGACCTGCCATCCAGGCAGAATTGGTTGTTTTCTAGCTTCTGGGTTGAGTGCCCATGACTCACTTTCTGTCCCTTCACCATCATTTCCAAACAGACAAGCTCCTTAGGGACCTCTTCACAAAGGAAGGAAAGAGGGGTTGGGAGGCTAATGCTGACCATCACTGACCACCTTCTATACCGAGCACTTTGCAGACTTTTCAACATTTGTTGCTTCCTTGCAAATCCTCACAATAACTCCTCAAGCGTTATCCCCACTGTGCAAGAAAAAGAATGAAACTAGGGATTAGACAACTAATGTGGGTCCATTATACAGGCAGTTAGACACATTGTAAACTCTAATCTGGTGTCCCTAAAAAAAAATGCCTCTAAAATTTACCCAACTTTCCAAAATTAAAATGATGCTACAATTAAAAGGGTATTAATTACCCTGATTCACTAAATGATTTTCTGAGGAAGAGGAAAAAAAAATAAAGAAAATCTTATGCCTTTCTTATTATTCCTCATGGAAGAGAGCTAATATTTGTTAACACCTAATGAGGACTAAATGCATTCCATATATCTTCCCATTTAGTCTAGAAAACCAAAGCTTTAAATAGCTAATGATGTGCTCCAAGTCACTGAAGTAGAAAGTGACCAATGTCAGACTCAAGCTCTTCCTACAGGGTTTGGGATCTGATGAAATATGTAGGTATAATTGAAGGCATTTAGTGAACAGCTAATCACTCTGCAAATGAATGCTATTGTGATTGGGATAATTCAGAGTTCAATCAATTAATGGTAAATAGCATGTTTGCTGTAAAAACCATTCTTGAATTGCTGATCAGGATTTCTGCATACCTCCTGGCAGCATCTTCGACCTGTATGGTATCTCAGAACTAGAGGGTGACAAGACATTTCTGATCCTTCCTGTTTCTAATTTCTCTTCACCAAGAGTTGTCTGTCCCTGTAAGTTCCCTGCAGCTACAGTCTTGCCATAGCCTTTAAAGCTACATGCAAGGCCTCTTTAAGCTGTTTCTTTTGCCCTTTTGGCATCTGGCATCTTACTATGACTCCTTCTTCCCAAAGGAGGAAGGCAGTTGAGCAGTTTAGGTATGCCATGCAATGTGACTGCCACTGTTATCATATACTACTCTCCTTCAGTCACTTCTCTCAAGCTCCAAAAGGTCATCATGGGGATGGGAAGATCCTAGCAGGCTTAGAGAACTCTGTGGGTCCACCTCTGGCAGTTTCAGCAGCAGCTGGAGGGATTCTATTTCAGTTTTAGGGACTGTGCTTCCTGTGGTGCCACATCATTTTCTTTTTCTTTTTTTTTTTTTTTAAATTTAAATTCATTTATTTTTATTTTTTTTTTAATTTTAATTTTTATTTATTTTTCTCAAAAGTTGCATTTAAATACATTATTTTCAATAGGGGTCATTCTTGTCCAAATTCAGGAAGATGTTAGCTAAATCTGCCCTGTGGACATTCTACTTCTGTTCAGAAATCCATGTTGCGAAGGGAAGAATTGTTTTTCTACAATGGTCTTTGTCATTGCCCAACCTAGGATGAAGTTTATACTTCTACATCTTGACTTAATGCAAGTAAGACAATATGTAAATATGATTGCATAGGTCACCATAATCTCCTAGATACCTGGCCATGATTCTCTCTGCTCTTATTCTCTTCCTACTCCTAAGAGATGCTCAGGTACTAAGTATGCCTTTCTTGCAGGCTTCTTCATCCAGTTTAGATGGAGGATGAGCAGGTAGAGATAAGGATCCTGTCCCCAGGTGGTCTATTGTCAGCACTGCACAAGTCTGGTCTGTCAATCTGTTGGCTGCCAACAGTGCCAAGTTCACTTATATTCTCTGCTGCCTTGGGGGCATCATCAACCCTTTAATTCCTAATTGCTAAAAGCACTGGTAGTTGTGCACTCAAACACAAGCTCTAAAACTGTATGCAGTGGGGAATTATGCTGACTGCAGTAAGAAGGTTGTGGTGAAGTCCTTACCAGCCCTCCACCCTTGACTATAGCATGGTGCAAATTATTGCACAGATTTTTCTCTTTTTCCTCAAGTATCTGCAAGGCTGAGTTTAGAGAAAGAAAGTAGTTAGCCCTCATGGGGTTGTTTCTGCTTCTCTACAGTACTGATATTGCTTATGCCAGAATGGAACCTTGAGTTGTACCCACATTCCATGTGACCATCATCTTTGGGAATATCATAAGCAAGTGAAGACATATCTCATTATCTGACCTTGAATTGTGAAGCCCTGGAGGGGTCCCACTGCTGTCGAAGGTTACTTGGCAGCTTGTCTTAAACTGATATTTTTCCTCTCAGTCCTTATTGCCACTAAATCCCACATAAAGGTTATGGTTGGAGAACAGATCAAGACAAAGCTTCTTCTCCTTTAGCAAAAGGGGTAGAGACACCATCCTGCCTGTGTTAAGCTATAAGTTCTCCATGAGAGCGGCAGCTCTGTTAATCCCCCTGTGAAATGTCACAGTGTTGGAATGAGAGAGGGAGTGCAATATGGAAAGAAAAAAGTTTCAACACGACTTCTTGTTAATACAAAGCTTGTCAAACACATCACCTAGAAATACCGAATGTCTTTATTAGATTCTTTTTTTTCTCCCCCTCGGAGATTGGAGGGATGCAACCAGTTGCTTCTCAGTGGAGATGTCATCATCCAGAAACTAATTAAAAGCTAGGCAGGAAGCTGGGTCTCTCACACTCCGGAGAACAAAATGCATTAGCAAGTGAAGTTGAAAAAAAAAAAAATTACAAGTGAACTTTATATCAAAAGGGCAAGTTGAGAATTTGACAATAACTCTTCTTTCCCTCTCACTAACTCACAGCAGGTGAAAGTGGGACCATCAGGATGTCAATGAATCTTGATATGTGGCCATCTGCTTCATGACCATCACTCAGGAAGGGATTCTCCTCTCTGGGAACAGGGGAGTGGAGGCCCCCTCACTGTTTACTATGGTAAATGCAGCCATGTGGATTTTGTGTCAGCCTCTACCCTTACTCTTGAGAGCTACAAAAGACATGTGCTTCTGAACAATATTCATTTATTTATGCAGATGAAAGAGCCTGGCTGTTCGATCCAGAATATGTCCAACTACAGAAAACCATTTGGAAGCAGATGTTGGACCTGATGCCTGACAAAAACTCAGAACCCATGTCCCTTGACATTTTCAACTATGGAATAAATTTCCTCCATATGCATCAGGTGAACAACTCTATTCTATGTTTGCAATCACTAAAAATCTCTACATATAGCATTTCCTTCTTTCTTGAAGTCCTCCTGCTGTTTTATGATCTTTCATGTTTCGTTACGCATAGTTGTCCACAGAATGAAACGTAAAAATCTCATGAGCCACCCTAGACCATGATTATTCTAGCATAACATACTCAGCCACCTTCCCAACCTAATGCCAGCTTCATAGACCGAGATGCTTCTTCTGCCTTGGAAGACTCTTGCTTCTTAGCTCTGCTTGTCTGAAACATTTCTCATCCTTTGTTTAAAGCTAAACACACCATGTTACTCACTAGACTTTTAATAAACATTGGCCAAATAACTGATAGTGAATGAGTGAATGGATTTGAAAGCTCAAGTGTATGCTGGATCCCTCCACCCAGATAATAAAGTTTAAAATCTTTGATTTCCTTGCTGTTCTCTAATTGTTCTCGATCAAATAGCATATGCTTCTCTCTACATTTCTCTCTATCTGAATGAATTAATCTACAGTAAAGGCCATTAGAAATTTTCCAGAATATCATGCTAGCCAAGAACTTAGGTTCTGGTGCCAACCAGACTCAGATTCCAGTCCTGGATCTATTATTAGCCATATATGTATGTATAAAATATGCACACACACAAATATATAAATACATATATAATATATATATATATATACAATTTCATTTTCAGTTTTAATGTGGTGAAGCTATACATAACATAAAGGTTATAATCTTAACCATTTTAAGTACATAGTTCAGGACTTTTAAGTACCTTCATACATTTATGTACTTTTAAGAGAGTTATTTAACTTCTCAGTGTTTGTATCTCTAAAAGACATGTAATAATAATACCTAAAATGGTGATTATCATGAGTGATTTAAATAGTTCATGTAGTGCTTATCAGATGTTAAGGTATCGAGAATAGAACATCTCTTAGCATGACCTGGAAAAGACCAATTCAGGCCTTTGAAATTTCTGTTGCCCTGATCTTCCCCTTTTTCCTTTGGCTTGGTGATATCACACTGTCCTTGTTATCCTCTTACCCTACTGGACACTCCTTCTCAATGTCAAACTCACAATGGCAGAGAGTTCTATTTTCTGACCATCAGTCTTCTTCTCTGACATTCTCTCTCATCTCCTCTGCACCTTTAATTACCATCAGATGCTTTTGGTTTCAAAATTCACAACCCCAGCCCTACCTCTTCTTTAAGCTTCATTTTCAAATATCAAATACTGATATGCATATCTTTTAGTTGTGTGGGCATGAACCTCCCCTCTGTAAAAAACAAAGCAAAACAAAAAACAGACATAATAATGACTCTTCCCATGGCGCTATCCTGCAGATTTAAAGGGTTACTATACATGAAGAGCTGAGAACAAAAATAAGCACATAATGTGTACTCAGTAAAGGATAATGGACAAATTTGTTTGCTGCATCTCAAAGAGAATTCCAGATTCCTCCTCAATCTACCTCAAAACCTCCTCCTCTCAGGCAAATGAAACAGAAATTGTCCTTGATTTCTCTCTTTTCCTCAATTTCCACATCTAGTTATTAAGTGCTACTATCTTTATTGAAAAAATACCCCTTATCCTGACTGGAAATCATTCTGTTCTCTTTTAATAGCATTCTATTCCCTGTTACTACCCAGGTGTATCCTGCTGTTATCTCTTTTCTGGTCTTCTTGTTTTTACTATTTGCATGGACATTCCATTCTCTGTTTCACATCTTCAGTAATTCAGCAAAATAAGCAAACCCACAAAAAACACAAATTAGATCATTTCATCTTCCATTTGAGAATCCTCCAATGGCATCTGATTACACTTAACATAAAACCTAAAGTTTATAGCTTCATCTCTAAGATGCTACAGAGCTGGTCCCTGCAGAATATCTCTGACTTTATTTTGGACTCTTTTGCCCAGGATTCACTCACCTCCTTTATCTGCTTTCTATTCCTTGAAGGTGACAAGCTGATTTCTTCTGATCATTTATTTTTTAAATGATCTTTCACCAGATTTTCATATGGTTTTTATAATTTAGCTCGCATTTCCAATGGCACCTACCCAGTGCCTCTCAGGACCATGTTCTCTAACAGCCCCGCCCCACCCCAATACCTGCCTGGCACCCATCACTCCCTGAAGTTCTCCTTGATTTGTTTAGTGTTCTCTCTCTTCTCATTAGAGTGTAACTTTAAGGAGAACAAAATCTTTTATTGCTCTTTGCTACCTTTGCCACCTACAATAAACCCAGAACACAATAGGGACTTACTAAATCTTGCTGAATACATGAACTCCCCTGGCCAGAGCTGATATGTCCTTTCTTTGTCCTCCAAAGTTTTTTGTTCAAACCACTCTGATGGGTCATATCTAGTCTGTCTTAGTAACAGTTGACACGTGTGCCAATCACCCCATTAGAATATCAGACTCAAGAAGTCAGGACCTATAATGTGCTTCTCTCTTTCTGTGCTTCACCATAGAATGTCCATGTAAATAGTAGAAATAGGAAGAACAGTAAAGGATTGCCTATGAAATTGTGTTCCTTCCAAAAAAGCATGGCCACCAAAACTGACTGTTCATTTATATGTCTGAACTGAATCATACTCACTGTCTTAACCTGTGAATCCATGGTATTAAAAGACATATTTCTGGGAAAGATTTCTATGACACCACTATTGACATTGGAATGATTAACCTGTTACTTTTATACACAGCCCCAAAGCCACACAAGTCTGTGTGTGTTTGTGATTGTGTGTATGCACAAGCACAGATATTTTCTGTGAACCAGAGGACAGGGCAGCCCTATTTCCTATCACAGAATATGCTGTCTGTTGTAAACCTAGAGAAAGTGTTCACTTGTTTTTGAGAAGTCCAAGTTCAGTTTCTTCCAAAGGCAATAGGACATCAAAGAAAACAATGGCCAAAGAGCTGCTTTCCTTTTCCTGAGGTTGTGTTGAGAAACACAGAAACGCTAAACAAAAACTCTGTCATGGTGCAATAAATTAAAAATAGGTCTGTGCTACTGAAGATAAATCAACAACTTTAATACTCCTCCCCAGAGCTGGGTATCTTCAAGGAACATAGGACAGGTGTCTCCAAGCTGAAGTATTGGTTAAAAAGCTGTCCTTTAAATTACATTTGGGCAATTTCTTTTCTGGCTGACTGTATTTTTTTGTGATCTATCCAGAGGCTTAAAAAGACACACAGCAAAATAAATCTCAGTTCCATTAAGCACACACTATGGACTTGAATATTTGGTCTTATCTTTGGCCTCTCTTCCTTTCTATCATCCCCGACTGCCCCAGCCCTTCCCAATGCTATCAAACATCAGCACCAGAAAATGTTTACAATTACTCCAGACCCTGATGCTAATCTAATTCCCTGTAATTGCTATTCATCATCATGTAGGCTTCCTTTCTTTTTTATTAAGCACTAGTGCTCACATCCTACATATTCTGAAACTCCAGATATTAACTCAGATGTGCTTACTCCTGGAGTCAAAATGGTTGGCAAAGGAATCAGCTCCCATCTACACCGTCAATCAGTGAGTTGGGGTCAGTGGAGACAGCTAACAGGGCACTGCTATGGGTCTAGATTAGATTAGCACAAGTTAATGCATTTGCTTTCATTTTAAATCAGGTACAGGCCCCTGCTGAGATGAATCAATATTTAATAATTGTGAGATACAGTTATGTGTATGTGCAAGGGTCTCCATTTCACCCTCATGGGGAACTGTTTGCAACAGTATTGCACATACAGCCTCTCATAATGCCTGGTGCTGGCTCCTCTGGCAATTTCTATTTTTATCAGCAATATCATCATTCTATAATGCATAATAAAGATAATAATCTACCTCACCCCCAGAAGAGATCTGCCTAGACCAAAGTGGTTGCAGACCAGCATGAGTTCATTAAGGCAGCCAGTGGAATTTTCCTTCCTGGAAACGTGGGCTAGAAAGGGTGCTCTGGAGTCTGGGAGAGAAGGAACAACTTCATTTCTGAAACTCCTTTTCAAGGAACAGTGCAAAGTCAGACCCTGCAGTTCTAAGGACATAGCCTTGGGAGGAAAGATACAGGCATCTGTCACCCTTAGCTCTTCCACATCCCTCTGAGTCTAACACTTTTCCCTGGGCTCAGCTTTCTTATTTGTAAAAGGAAGGATTTCAGGTAGTTGGAGTGTTTCCACCTGAGCTCTTGACTTTTGGAGCCAGATGAATCTTTTTGATGTGAGGGCTGTCCTGTGTGTTGTAGGATATTTTGCAGCTCCCCTGGTCTTTGCCCGCTTGATGCCAGTGAGTACTCCACCCGAGACACTCCCAGTGAGACAAACATATGCATTAGGGACAACCCCAAATGACTCCAGACCTTATTGAATGTCCCTTGGAATGCAAAACATACCCTATAGAACCACTGAGCTAGCTAATCTTCAGGATGCCTTCTAGCTTTCTGTGACTCTATGTCTCATTTTCCTTCTTAGGAAATCTCTGCATAGGGATTTTAGTCAGAAGCACAGATTGCAATTATTTGGAAGTTTCTCCTACATATCACTCCCTTTTTAGTTGCCCAATCTGGGTTCACTTTCAAAGCCAGAAAGCACAATGTCTTACCCTGAACCACATTTTTAGCCTTAAATGGTCTAGGGGTGCCATGTGTATGTCTTATTTCTCAGTACACTCCCACCCCCCACCACCCTCAGTCACAGCTTTTCAGTCTCAGCCCCAGAGGCAGATGTGTGTTGTAAATACTTCCTTGCTCTTCTGACTTCTTTCCAGCATCTGGAGACACCTGGAGTTCTCCCACTCTTTTGTACTTCACCCATGTCCGCTCAGCTCCATCTCACTGCCCCTTCTGCAGGTCACCAGCAATGCAGGGTAGCAAACTGCTGAATGGCTCATTACCCAGGGCAAATTCGTCAGAGAGAAGCCTCAGCCTAAGCACTGTAATGAATCTGTCAATTGGCTAGGAATGAATGCATTAATCTGGGACTATTAGAGTCTTTTATCAGGCTGCCTAAAATATACTGCCTTTCCAAAGCATACTGAGCAGGCATTTCACCCTAAAGGGATATGTGGGAGGGCAGCACTGTACCGGCACTAACTAAAACAGAACAGCTAAGAAAAATATAAAGCGTGTGCATGGAGTGAGGGGGTCTGCGCAGAGAAGCCACTTATGGTCTTCTTGAACATACTTATAGACATTTTATCTTGTGGTCCTTTTTTTTTTCATGGCATTCAAGCCCAAAATAAAGGGGGAAAAATCACTCCATCTAAGCAACTTCCTTTATAGTGAGGATGAAAACAAGAGAGGCAAGGATTCTTAAGAGGTCCTCAAAGTTGCTAATTACTTAGGCAATGTGTGGTGAGGTTAGAGAGGCCATAGAGCAGGTCCGTTCCTGCTTCTTTCATGCACACAAGTGTAGACTGTTAGATGGTACAGATGGGACCTGGTGTGTAGTTGTAGACAATATTCTCCTACACATAGAAGCATGGCAATCGCCATGTTCATATAACTGTTGCCATCCCAGACTCCTCTCTGAAAGTGCAACCATAAGGGTGTTCCATAAAGAACCATGCAAGGACTCAAACTATAGTGTTTCAGGGTTCATAGGGAATCCCATAGGGGGCCCTGCCAGTAGTTCAATAGGCACTAGACTAAGTGCAAAACTATAGAAGCCCTATCTCTGAGACATTGTTTTATTATAGTTTTGATGTCTTAGGAATTATGAGCTTCATTTATAAAATGAAAATTATCACAACTGCCTTGCCTTATTATATCTTTGTGAGAAGCAAATAAATTAATGTGAAATAATGTTCATATCACTAAAGAAAATAATATGAGGAATGGCTGCACTGCCATAGCCTGAGTGCCAGACATTTAAGGATGGAAAAGAGCGGTGGGAAGGGGTGCCCAACGCAGTGACCATGTGGATGATGACATGGTGTCTCTATTTGCTCCTGTGACAGAGCGCATTTCAAGTGACCTTCATGTTCTTCAAGGAGCTGGCATACCGGTCAAGCTAAAAAGAGAAGACTTGTTTGGAAACGTGAGGGTGAATGGAATTTCCAGTGTGAAGATTTCAGCCATTGGAAATGGATAAGCTGGTTTCTTAATGGGTGTGCTGTCCACTGACATATTCCTTTAACTTTGGCCACTCTGTTTCCTAATTTGCTTCATCACACTTTCATTGGGATTTACAGTCCTTGGGGATGGAACATCATAATGAGGTGGAATCAAGTAAAACTTAAGCTCCTCTTAGGAGAGTCCAGTGACAAGAGAGCTGAGTCAATGACTCAGTAGCTGAGTTCTGGTCACCCGAGACTCCTGCTGGTGTGTCCTTCTTCCTGTCTCTAGTAAATTTCGAATCAAGTGGGCTTCCTGAAAGCCTGGGATTTATTGATTTCAATCATCCTCTTAACCATCTAAAGCAGAACACTTTAGATTTGACTTCATTCTTCCCCTAATCTCTCATTTATAGGATGGCAAAGAGATTAATAGGCAAGGTTGGCAGTTATTTTTGATTAGGATGAATCAAGTCCAGTGCAGCTGTCTGCTTTTAAGAGCCATGACCTACTATTTGCCTGAGCACAAAGCAGGGTCAACATTAGAAAATTCTAGCCCCAAAATAAAGTGAAAGTAATTGATGCAACAGAGCCCTGAGGCCTCCTTTCCACTCCATGCTGGGCTCTCTCCCAGCTTTCATAAAAGCTATGCTCTTGGAGAACTAACTTCCAACCTTCTTCCATGCCAAGGATCCGGAGACTATTTTGACACTTATGATCAGCAGATCATTTTTTTAAAAAAATGATGTTAAAATAATAATTAAATGAGCATTCTTTTTTCTTAATACTGGAGTTTTTCTAACATTATGGACAGCAAGCAAAGTTAGCTATGATTAGGATTTGTTTTGAAGTGGTTTACCATGGACCATTTAGGTTGCTATTGAGAAGGAAGAAAATATCTATTTGTGGTATAACAAAATTATATGCAATAGGATAATTGGAAGGCATTGAGCTCTAATTTTGGGCATCACATCTCATTAGACAGGCATGGAAAGAAGTTTTTGTGTGCATTATAAATGCAGAGATTATTTCAGAGTGATGCTCTGATGTAAGATGATTTCCCAATTGGAGAAAGAAAAGTGAGAAGAGAGCACCACAGGGTACACTAAGAGGTTTGCTATCTCTTGCAAAATATGTGTGCATAGATGTCTGATATATATATATATACACACTCATGCACATGGACAAGGCAGATGCATGTCCACATAGGTACACATGCACATCAAAACACACACACTGGGGGCTGGGGTTATGGCACAGTGGTAGCGTGCTCGCCTAGCATCCGTGAGGCACTGGGTTCAATCCTCAGCACCACATAAAAATAAAATAAAGATATTCTGTCAACCTACAACTAAAAAAATAAATATTTAAAAAGAAAACACACACACACACTGGGGGAGGGGTGAGAGTGAGAGCAACAGAGAATGAGTCAGAGAGATACTTAAATATTTAAGCAGGTAGCATCTCCATCTCCATTTGGGACTTAAGAGTGTTTTGTGTTTCTTTTGTTTGTTTTGTTTTTGCTTTCTTTGTTATTGTTAAGAAGTTCTATTTCTATACCACTGAACATAGACACAATAGTTTACTTAGAGCAAATGGGAGAATAACACATCAGATACTATCACAAGGCTGCCAGCATACATATACATATATACGTGTGTGTATGTATATAAATTTGGCAGAAGAAACTATTGTGCTGAGACAGAATACAATAATAATCTGAATCAAGATAAGTTAGAACAATAAAAAAGGAGAGTTGAAGCTGGGTACAGTAGCACACACCTGTAATCCCAGCAGCTTGGGAGGCTGAGGCAGGAGGATCAAAGTTCAAAGCTGGCCTCAGTGAAAGCAAGGGACTAAGCAACTCAGTGAGACCCTGTCTCTAAAGAAAATACAAAATAGGCCTGCATATGTGGCTCACTGGTTGAGTGCCCCTGAGTTCAATCCCCAGCACCAACAAATAAATAAATAAGTAAATAAGTAGATAGATAGATAGATAGATAGATAGATAGATAGATAGATAGATAAAGGTGAGTTGAAAGCAGATGTTCCAGCTATACAACTTCATAAAAACGTTGGGTCCTAAATTGAAACTCTGACCTCAGGATGTGGTAGCATAGTTTCACTGGTACACTAGACATTAACAACATAGTTAACCTGAGTGAAGGTCAAATGCCTGGAAAAAATATTCTTTTCATCATAAAACTTTGTGTGGCTAGTTCATCAAATTCATCTGATAAAATTACATATCATATAAATTTGTTTTCAGAATAAAACAGCACTGAAAGTATAGGATGCTAATCCTCCTCTGATCTTTCCTTCCAGGTAAGAACAACTGAGGGATGGGGCCAAATTTCAAAGGGGAAAGGGAGTCTTCACCTGCTTTACTGCTGATACAGGAGGATGAGAAGAAGATGATATGTGCAGAAAGAAGTTCCCATGCCCCTCTGCTTCAAGTGAAAAGATGAAACTCTGCCCAGAGGCAATTTGACCTGTTTCTGCAACAGTATGTGCAAAACTCTTCAAAGAGGGAGTCACACTTCCACCCGTGTGCTGCAGGAACCAAGGAAGTGGAAGTGTCTTCCACACCTGTGAAGGAGGGTGCAAAGAGTGTCAGCTGGGGAGAGGACGCTGCTTTGGAGGTCATGGAGGATCCTTGGATCAACAAAATCTTCTAATACTCACCAGGAACAATGGGAGCAAAGGAGAAGAGGAGAGGAAGGAAACCTTTTCTCTAACTCTGCTAAGAAGGTAGACACTTTGATGGAAAATCCCTCTTTTGTGTGTGGATACAGGATATGGGATGGGACACACTATGCATAAACCTTACTATGGTATGATTATGGTTTGAGTGTGTTCCTTGAAGTTTCATTTACTGGAAGTGTACAGTCCCCAGTGTGGCTGAATTGAGGTGGTGAGACCTTTAAGAGATGGAGCCCACTGAAAGGTGATTGGGGGGTTTGCTCTTCGGAGGAATTAATGTTGGTCTCCTGGAGGGAGTTAGCTTCCCTGAGAGCATGGTCTCATATCATGAGGCCACTCCATGCACTTGGCCCATTCTGCACAAAGTGACTTTCCTGCTTCTCTACTATGTTGTGAGGCAGCCAGAGAATCGTTGCCAGAACACTTGGGCCCTGCTGTTTGGATCTTCCAGCTACCAGGATCATGAGTCAAGTAAACTCTTTACTTTATGAAGCATTCAATTTAAGTATTTTGTTATAGCAGCAGAAAATGGACTAATACAGTCCATAAACCCTGTCTTTTTAAGCACAAATAAAATGTTTGAAATACAGAATCCCTCTAACTCATTTTAGCTCAACTGTATGCATAGGGGATGCTTACATTAAATTATTTTCTACAGTAATTATATAGGTAGCATTCATCAAGAAGCTCATAAATAAGAGCTATTGGCACTGCAGGAGGTTAAAGGGATGCAGGTCTCAAATTCTAAAGCAATAATGGTTGCA
Organism: Geosciurus inauris; assembly: GCA_004024805.1. Classification (NCBI taxonomy): domain Eukaryota; kingdom Metazoa; phylum Chordata; class Mammalia; order Rodentia; family Sciuridae; genus Geosciurus; species Geosciurus inauris. The sequence goes on along the minus strand of PVHX01000552.1, from coordinate 12,276 downwards.
ATTTGCTTATGGGGAAATTGACTACTGTTTGCTCTGTCTGTAGGGAAGCCAGTGTGTAATCCTTCAGATCAGTGGGATGAAAGTGCTCTGCCTTTGGTGATGCACATTTGTTTATCAGATAATGATTTATAATTTCAAAGTACCCACTAAATCCTCCACTTTTAAATCAGAGCACAAGTGACCAGGATGGGAGCAGATTACACTGTTATTTTCCCAACCCTGATCTCTAGAACTTAATATTCCACTGGCATTTTTCTGAGAAGTGCAGTATATTCTACAAAGATAGGTAGGTGCATGCAATTTTATACAGTTAACATTACTGAATAATTTAATATTGTGAGAACTGTTTTCTGAAACTTGTTGGTTTCTTTTGTTCTCAGTCCCCGTTAAAGACATTGGTTTCATCCTGGAACAGTGCCTGTATTTTCAAATACAATGAAGACAGTAGCAGTTAGCCTGATTAAGGGTCTGTGATCTTATTCCTTTTTTGGGGGAGTTATCTGTAGCTCCCACGACAAATTAGATCTAGAGACCACATATTTACCCTGGTGATTTTAAGAAACATGATGCATTTTCAAAGGGCATCTGTATTGTTAAAAGTAGTCATTTCTGATCTAGAATATTTTGCTAGGACAAGCACAGTCCCTCAGTCTTTTGGCTCTTTCTCTTAATGGTGATTGCAAATTTGGCTCCAGAGTCCCATAACTATGATGTCAGCTAATCTACAGTTTCTACTGTAATGAAAATTCCTTTGGTGGGGGGGAAGTTCTGCATCTTCCTAGTATTATATTAAAGTTCCTAGCAGGTGAGAATTTGGTATCACATTTTGTAGAAGTTTCTACGCCTTACCAAAGTGGATTTTATCAAAAGATCCTAAGCAAATTTGCATTTTGGAGAGATAAGGCTGGCAGCAAAATAGACTGTATATTTAAGAGAATGTTAGTTAGAGATAGTAACAATTATGACTACTACCATTATACCTTCTTCACCCATCACCACTACTTTTTAGTGTTAGAGTTACCTTACATGAGTGCCTAGTTTGTGAGCATACAAAATGCTTGAAACCTATTGCTTCAACCCATCCTCACAGCCATCCTGTGTGGCAGGCATTAACATTAACTTTATTTTATATATGGCATACAGACAAGTTAGAAAGAATGTCCAAACTAACAGAGAGTGGCAAAGTATGATATGAACACAGGTGGTCTGACACTAGAGTCCACACCCTTAAGCCATATGTCATTACCTGAAAGTATGAAAGTCCTCCTTAGAAATGGCAGGGGACTAATCTAAGAGGAGAAAAAGCATAATGGAGGCAAATTGAGAAATATGTGATAGATGTAATTGTAAGAGTTGGTGACTTCAATAAACAATAGCAACAAAACAGATTTGTAACAGGGGCTGGGACTGTAACTCAGCGGTAGAGCGCTTGCCTTGCATGCGTGAGGCCCTGGGTTTGATCCTCGGCACCACATACAAAGCAATAAAAAAAATAAAGACATTGTGTCCATCTATAATTAAAAAAATATTTAAAAAAAAAAACAGATTTGTAACAAGAAATTAAAAAAAAACTTAGAGGAATCAGAGACTTCCAGCTTGGTTGACTGGATGTGTTGGTGTCATTTCTTCAAACGGGAAATACCAGTTGAAGAGGTGAAAGACTGTATTACTCATGAAATGTGCAGTGGGTATTTGCCATACTTTTAAGTTACTACCCAGAATCTGAACCCCTTCCTATATTTTGGAAACCTCAGAGATTGAGAGTCCACTGTGAAGTCTGGTAAGGTCAAAGACTTGTCATCCTGAATTCTGGTAGCTGGAGCATGGCACGTCACCTGATCTGTACCAAGGAATTTGCCTCTATAGTTAGTGATACAAAAAGGCTGGAACAATTGGAATTCACTCCTGTTGGGAGACTGAGTATTTAGAGACACTGGAAGGGGCAGAAGAGGGTGTTAAGTGAACAGTGTTATAATGGCACCAACAACAGTGTCACTATCAAGCCACAATGACTGTAGTACCCTAGCAAGTCTCTTCCTGCACTCTGTGTATTGACTTCCTTTCCCATTTTCTAATAAACACTCTGTTAATTCCACAAGTTCCACAATATGCTTTCAATCAATTCCTTTTTCTTTAAGTCAACTTGAATCAATGCCTGTTGATTGAAACCATTCTTATACTAGTTAGGTACAGAGCACAGCTTTCAAATTGTTAATATGTGGAGTTATATACTGAATTCAAGTTTTCTCCAGGACATAGAAGTTAAGATGCCCAGGAGACAATCTGTAATCATTTGAGAATTTAGAAGAAAGATGAGGCAGAACATGCCTGGATGATTGCCCACATCAGGCTCTTCAAATTAACGTCATGACTGAGGAGCACTACCAGCAGAAACACAAAGGGAGATATTCAAGGACAGAGCACAAATGAATGCCAGCATTTATGATTTATGCAAGGATTAAGGTGTGCAAACAAAAGGACCTAAGATGGAGTGACCAGAGTTGAGTGGTCAGAGCAGTAATTCATGAAAGCAGTTTTATGAAAACTTGGGAAAGAAAGATTATCAAGAAGGAAAATGGTAGCAATGTCATCAATTTCAACAGAAAAATACTACTGAAAAGATGTCATGGGATTTGACAATAAGCAATTGCTGGCATCCTTAGCATAATAGCTTGCCTTAATTTTATAAGTGATTCTGAGATCCTTAAGTTAAATAAGTAGCTTTAATTTACAGTGTGGGATGATTGGCTTCACCCACTTGTTTTTATTTAATTCTTCTCTCTTTTCTCTCTCTTTTTAAGCTTTCTCCAGGAAGGAGCTCATTTGGCCTGCAACAAGTAATAGCAGCAAACAATGAAAAGGCAGCATGCTGAAAGAGTCTCACCGTATTTTAATTTTTCATCATCTAATGATAAGTGAGTAGAGTTGAGGTAGTGAACTGAACTACTAACTATGGTGACTCTAAATATATCAGGTTGTTTTTTTTTTTTTTTGCAATGATGAGAATGGAATGCAGTGCCTTGCATATATTAGGCAAGCAGTCTGCCACTGAGCTACACTCCCAGTTGTTGATAAATCATATTTATTGTGTCTCATCACTCAAGACCTTATATTTTTGGAATTTATACCCTGCTTCTCAGGACACAGATTATAGAAACATCTGAGGTTGAAAGGGGTTTTGTAAGTTTTTTTTTTTTTTAAATTCTTGTATGTGTGTGTGTATGTTGGTTTTGGGTTTAATTCTCTAGACTTGGAAACCTATGAGCTAACAGTGCTAGAATCAAGAACAGACCAAAACTACTTGATTATGCAAACATATTGAGTTACATAAAATTTCTATCATTTGTCCTTTTCCTTTAAGTATTTGAACACTTTTCCCCTGATTTTCCTTGTTCCTTTGAAGTTGCCCGCTTTACTACTTGGCTAATCTCTGCCTTTAATAATAATCCATCAATGTTTAGTAGCTTCTTTAAAAGTCATGTTTGACTTAACACGACTGTCAGTTTCTCTCTGCCTTCTGAATGCCTTCACTAATCATCTCCAACATCTCTCTATTGGATTATTTTATCCTTTTTGAGGATCTTCTTATTCTCTTTCATCTTTTCACAAATTATGTAATAATTTATTAGACTGAAAGTACATGATGCACAATGAATGTGAAGTCCCATTTTGAGTAAGTCACCTTTCTTTCCAAAGCCAGTCAATCCCGCTTGTATATTTCAAGAGCTCTTAAACTGATGCCCACGGGGCTTTTAGGAGGTTCAAGGGAGGTGGCACATCGCACAAAACATTTCCAGAAGTGTATGTAATATGACATTTCCAATTATTCTATATTTAAGTGAAGACACTGAGGCACAGAGTTTAAAGAACATTTCAGAACCCAACAGCCATACAGGTTGTTCCTGTTTCTGAGAATGGAAAGACATACTACCCCTCAATGAAAGACATTTCCCACTCTTCTTCAGTTTCTTTACTTACTCCACCTACCAGTCACCACAATCCATGGATTCCTGCTTCCAAAGAATCACTCATCTCTATATCTTATCCATTACCATGCACTAAGTTTAGGGCATCCTCATTGATTCCCTGAAATTACAGAAATAGAGTATTCCAGTTTTGTCTTATCTCCAAAGAATCTTCCAAAATGATGGAATGAATGATCTTTTCAGAAATACAAATCTCATCTGCTTATAAGATTCTGAAGTATTCATTTTTCATCTATTACAATAATATGTAAAACTTTTAATAGGGTGTATAAAATGAAGTCTTTTAGGATTGGCCTATTTTCTCTCCATTTCCTTCCTTCTTTCCTCCCTCCGTCCCTCCCTCCCTTCCTTCCTCCCTCTCTCTCTCTCTCTCTCTCTCTCTCTCACACACACACACACACACACACACACACACTCATAACCTTTGTCTACACACCACTCTCTTTCAGCAGTATTACCTGAATCCTAGATTAAGATCTGTCTTACACTTCTCTCCCCCAAATTTTCTCTTACACATCTACTCTTGGATTTATAAACTCTTAAGTTTTATATAACTAATTTTCCTTAGTTATATAAAGATTTAAACCCAGAAGCTTTCCCCAACTCACTCTACCTTGAATGAGCTCATGTCTGATCACTCTCTTTCTTCCCCCCTCACATCTTATAATAGTGCATTGTGTTGAACTTCAGTAGAGGATTGGAGCTTCCTGAAATCTCATTGAGAACAGCAATTCTCTTTTCTCTCTGAATATACAAAGAGTAAAGAGTGCCTGAAACACAACAGATTCTCAATAGATGAATGGAAAATAAACAAAATTAAGAATAAAAGGTGAATCCAGCTTACTCAATTTAACTGTTTGGGTTGAATAACTGAAACACCCATGTTTTTCTTTGCTTTTAATCCATCGATCCAAGTGATATGTTCAATGCTAAATTCTTATAACCTACATTTTCACTAAATATATAAAAACTGTTTTTGTTTTGAATAAAAATATTTCCTCTCTTAAATGGTTTATACCTATTATAATAAAAGTCTTTTCCTTTTTAATTTAATGTTTATTTTCCCATCATGCTTTCTTGATTGAAAAATGATAGGAATTTTTCCCCATGTCTAAATTTTAAGATTAGGAAATGATACAAAAGAATAAAAAACACAAGTCATCAACTGTCCAGTTCATGCTTAATAAAATATTAAATTGTATAAAATTGTCTGTTGAATTATTTATAATTGAATTTCATAATTTCTTCAAAAAATTGAGGAATTTTAAAAAGAAAACACAAATTAAAAGACTAACTCCATAAAACAAGTCCAACTACAAAGAGAATACCTCAAATGGTGACCGCAAATGTCAATATAGATTTTGATGTTAAGGTTTAAATTTGTATTTGGGTTTCCTGACAGAGGACAAAAATTATGGCTACTTATATGATGTTTTGTTCAAGAAGATAAAAGCATTCTGTCTTTTCCAGATAACAAAAGAAATAAGAGAATTTACATATTATTCAAGCTTAGTTTTCCTCCATTAGTTTTTGAGTAAACAATAAGCATAAAGCCCTTTATCTGCATGACCAACATCACCCATCAGATGTGATCTTGATGAACCAGTATCTCCCTGTTTAGAAGAAGACAGGGTAAGACTACCTGTTATTTAAGACCTTTATTAGCTGGTATTCTGTGTTTTAAACTTGGGCATCAAGGTGGATATATATTCTATCATCCAGGTTAATGTGAGTTATTCAGCAAAGCTCCTGAATTACTCTACTATATTTTTCCATTCCTTTTATTATGTGGGTGAAGAGGAATAAAGTTGCTTTGTAACATTTGTAATCAATAAGCACTAAATGAGAAAGCAAACAGGACCTCGGATTTAGCCTGTGTCTGTATTTAAAAGGTTTTGACCAACTGCCTAAAGCACTTGGGAATTAGCTATAGGTTTACCTCATCAGAATAATGATATTAGTCAAGCCATTTTGGCAGACAGAGATCCTGATGCTCCCAGTATTCTACCACATGCCCCATTGGGGCCTCATTGTTTTCAACAACAAGATTTTCATTAGCTTAAGGCATTTTGTTATTCTGTTTGGTTCACTGCTCAGATGTGGAATCACTGAACTCAATTATGGCTTCCTGCTTAGTGTTTTGAAGTATGGTTTTACTAAGGAGTTGCTTGTTAGGAAAACTTCCAACATCTTCTGAAATGTTCTGTATTTTATTCACTATGTTGTGAAATAATAACCTTATTTTTAGCAACAATAATGATGGCAATGATAATAATAATATATTATAAAGTCATCTGATCCTGTCCCCCTGTTATTTAGTGGCAACAGAAATGCAAAACAATACATTAATATTCTGGTAACCGTCAGTTGGAATTGTTATAACCATTAAATTGGATCATACTGTGGCCACTGGATTGGAGTGCTACTGCTGAGCTATAATATTTACTTGTATAAGGCCAACTGAATCTGAATGAAAGAGAGTTTCTGTCCGTGGTACTGAAAGCAAATAGCCTCCCGGAGGATTTGGTACTGAACAAGTTCAAAGGAACCTCTTATGTTGAATCATGCATGTATTGTAATGTCTCTAATAAATCAATTACTTTTTGGCAGCAAAATGTCACAGCATTTAAAATTCTGGTAATCACCTCCACTTTTCAGAGCTTTAGGCTGTTATAATCCACTCAATCTAGCATTCTCCTAGAATGCATCAAGGAGAAGGTTAAGTAATAAAGCAATAGTGAAAAAAACTTCAGGCATACATCCTTGACTAAGATTCAGAGACACCAAAATCTTTCTCCACTCTCAGAGACCTAAATAATATACAGGTGAATACCACATGTCAAATATGATCTGGGAGGACCTCTTCTTGCAGTGCACTATTTGAAAATATATTGAAAACAATTTCTTGAATTTTATTATTTGTTAAACACCACCAAATGCCTGATATCTTTAGGTACTTGTATAACCCAGTGTTAACACCCTTTAAGTGACAGAATATGACAATATCTTCTACTCATTGTGTTGAGAAAGGAGAAGAGTGTTTAAATTAATAGTGTTTGTTTCCTATAGAAATAAAAACTCTGAAACAGTATTTTTCTTTTTTTTGCCTTGAAATTTGCTTCTATATCTGTAACTGACCAATATGCTCCAAATCCATCTCTTAAAATTGCCTACTTTTTTTTTTAATTACCCATCCTTGTGCAAATAGCCCCACTTGAGATACTGCACCTGACTACCCTCTTTTGGGCATGAGAAGCTGTGTGTATTTCCCAGGGACAAATGAATGAGCAAGTTCATTGCATAACACACAGGTTATTTTCTGCATATAGTTACACTTAAGTGAAAGGACATTTGGAATAGGTTTTTATGAAAAAAAAATTTTAAAAAGTTTTTGTAAATTTAATCTTTTTTGTAAACTTAATCTTTTTTGTAAAATTTAATCTTTTTGTAAATTCGTTCATTTGGGCTTTCTTTGGTGTCAAGCATATTTTGGGACCACATTAAATGGTGATGATTCAGAAATAAAACAAGAAAACCTGGTTCCAATATTAAATGAATAAATTGAGAGCAAGAGGAATAGCTGAAGGACAGATAATTACAAAATATTGTAAAGAATATTGCAATTGTGATAGAATTAAAGAGCTTTGATCATTCAAGGAGGAGCCCATAAACATTCTTGAGATTGAATAGGGTGGTATGTGGAAACATCTAAGGATAGATTTTCAAAAGATATGGTTAATTTTCATCTTACCAAACAAAGTAAGATTTTAGTTTTCATGCTGACAAGGATGGCAGATTCTCAATTAAAGGTTCTCAGTTACATCCTCCACAACGATTCCAGACAAGGTTGTCTCTGAATCTCTGGCAAACCAGAAGAGTAATTCTGTATCAGCCAGGTAGACTAGGTTCTGATCAGTTTCAAACTGACATCAAGCTGATTGGGTTACCCCTACTTGAGGTTCTTATGCTTATAGTGAAAAGGGGACAGGGTGTGGATGAATGGACATGATGTTGTTGTGAGTGAACTGTGTCAGCAGACAGACAGATGAGAGCTGAGAATGATAGGATAGTCATTGTGGAATTGAGAGAATATCATAGGCTCAAGTGTATAGGATATGTGCCCTCTACTCACAGCTTTACTTGTAACCAGGTATATGCCAAACCTCTAATTAAAAATATTACATGTATGTACTTTCCACTAAGTCATTCTCTAATACCAGACCTGGGCATCTTCAATATCCACTTTATTTGCAAAGAAACAGCTTCCCACATCCCAAGATTCAGTGTTCCCGAACTCCCCCCAGCATGCTGCAGGGAAAAAAGTGAAGGCCCTTGGTCCCTTGGTTCAGAACAGCCATATCAGATAAATGTGACATCTTGTTACCTAAAAATATTCATCTAAGAAGAGAAGAGAATTTGATTATCATGAATTCTGTTCCACACTCCTCTTCCTGACTGACAATAACCTCCCTCTCCAGAGCAACAATAATCTGAACACAAACAGACGTGAAGCTTTTCAAAAAGTAATGAACTCTGAGGCACTGGAGCCAAGGCAATCGTGGTTTAAATGCACGACTCCAGCAACCTAGAGAGGCCATCAATTATACAGCCCAGCCGTCGAGGAAGAAAAAATAATATCTCAAAAAGTCATTGCCAGACACAGAAGAGAATGAGGAAAATGCCATAGAAATCACACCACTCAGAGCATTCAGTTCCAAGAGGATGACTGAGCAGAGATGAGTAGCTTAATCCTGCCAAAGGCAGTCATCTCTCTACAAGAGAGGGGACACAGTAGGACACAGTGACATTCCACTCAGCCGATACACCTGAGTCCATGAGGTCCCTTCTTAGCACCATTTTCTTTTACCCTTGTTTCAACTAGAAATGTGCATTTTCAACTTATCGATTCATTTACAAATATTTTTGAGTGCTTAACACAATATCACCTCAGGACAGGGATTCATTCGTTTACAAAACCAGCTCTCATCTATGATGTAATTTTATTCTTAAAACTACTCTTTGAAGAAAGAAATGTAATTATTATGGCTACTTTGCAGATGACAGAGTTGAGGCCCAGAGAAGGGAAATGACTTACCTAAATTATTAAGAGCCTACTTGATGATCCTAGAATGCAGGAAGCCATTGATAAACCTTGTTTTTATTTTTGCAAATGAACTATTTTGAAACTAAATCACTGACTATCATTTAGTCTTAATTTGATCTTGTAGCAGCCAGTTAAGGACTGTTTTCACTGCTTTCTCTGTTGAAGAAATTCTATTAGAGGCTACTGTAAGACAAAACAGGTTCATAAGACATGAATTCCAAAAGTACAAACCCAAAGATTGTATGACAAACTTTTGGTCTAAATAATTCTGAACTGCTTTTTGTTTGTTTGTGTTCATTCTTTAAGAAAATATGGGGTAGAGAAAGTTCAAAGTTTAAGAGAAAGGTCATTTCTGTTTAGTGAGTGATATCCTTAAAAATCAATGCTCTATTTTACATAAGGACAAAGCAGTGGAAAGAAGAGTAACTCTATAGCCAGAGGGGGCTGACTCATTTTATTTCCATTCTACACTTTTAGGCACAAGTCATATCCAGTGAGCGTTACTTTCTTCGCTTAGAAAATTGAATTGATAATACTTGCCCTACTTACTTGACAAACTAGTTTTGATAAAGAATGTGGAAACCACTTTACAAAGTCAGATGCAAACAAATATTACAGATGTATTAATTTGAATAACTGTCCTCCAAAAACGCTAGGGATCCCTTGTGGTGAGGAGAAAATGCCTGGTCTATTACACTTTTGGAGGACTCAGTAAAATAACAAGAATTGGGGCAGTGATCCTAATGCTTGTTCATATTGCATACAACTTTGTGATTTAAAAACACAAAGGGAACAAATACAGATAGTTAAAAGCATGGCGTTTGGAGTCAGAACAGAACTATGCACTCACAGACAATCAAACAGATTACTTCACCTTTCTAGATCTGATTCATTAGTTATACAATGGGAATGATAAACGAATTTAACTCATGAGCTTCTTTTTTGAAGTTTAAATTACAAATGCATGTAGAGGACATAAGCAGCACCTGGAAAAATATATGGAGGTAATATAATTATCTGTATTACTACACGTTGTTTCTGTGTAACAAACGTTAGGTGGACTTTGTGTTAGTTCCCTCTCTTCAGGATGTCTAGCATCAGACACTAACTGACCTCTTGGGGTACTGTGAGGGTTAGCTAATGAATTGTGAGGAAGAACCTGTGCAGTGCTGAGGCACTGAGAATCACATGACAGCATGTGCGTCGCATGACTCTTTATACTAGTCCTTTGGTAGTACAATTGATCCTGCCTGGTTTCCTACTACATTGATCTGTTCAGAATGCTCTTGACACAAATGCAATTTTCTGTGGCCAGCAATCAAATTCACCAATCACACATGGCAAAAGCGATCGAAACAAAGGGCAGAAGTTGTGCTATTTCCAGCACAAATGATCAGTTCCTGAGTTTCTGACAGCATCAAATGGAAAAATCAAAATAACTTGAGACAGAAATAGCCTGAAGACCCCGGGTCTTCAACCCATTTGCAATATTCCTATTTGACCTGGAGTTGCCCACTCTGCACAAATAGGAAATTATATATCTTGTGAGGCTGCATGCTGGGGAGAATTTGGAGTTGGCATGGAATATGGCTGGCCTTGCAAATAATTGTTCCTGCTTTTAATTATTGACACTTAAGTAGCCCTTAATAGTCTCATTCTGCCATAGGTCATAGTACTTCAACTGAGGGTTATTTCTAGCCATTGAACACACTTTTCTAAAGTCCTATTATTTGAAGAAAAGGCTTAAATGCCCTGAACACAATTTCTGACCATGTCTTTGTCTACATATCCCTGGTGGTAGACATATCTAGAAAAGGTATAGGAAGACGACAATGATTAGAGGAGAAGCAGAGAAGGTTTGAGCAGAGCGTTTTGTTTTTGACCTTATGGAGATCACAGTACATCTCTGTATGAGATCTGTGCTAATACTTTATCAACACTGAATTAGTAGAACCCTAAATAAAGACAGATAGTATCATATATCAAATGATGTCTGTACTCACCCCAGCAACAACTGACTGGTCCAAGGGTGGTCACTTAACTCAAATAAAGACAGAATGCTTTGCTTTTCTGCTAATTTGGACTTAAAGCACCAAAACTAACTCAGTCGACTGCAGTCTAGCAAGTCATCTTTGAGACAGATCAAGGCCACTTGGGTGAGGATTGTGGTGGAGATCAGAGAAACTTAAGAGACTCAAGACACCACCACAGGGAGCACCTTAGCACTTATTTCAGCCATTTTCTTATGCAAAGAAATGCAACTAGCAGACCAAATAGCCCAACAAGAGAAACACAGAGGATTTACTGGAGGCAGTTCCCTTCTTACACAGAGTCCTGTCCTTCCTGTATTTGCTTCCATTAAGTCTTTCTCATTATTCCAATGAAAATTCTTAAAATATTTGAGTGAGTTCTTGTAATTCAAATGGATATTTACCCATGATGAAGACTGCATAGTAGAAAAATGAAGAAAACAAAATGAAGACAGAGGTATTAGCAGTACATGGAAGGGCAAGGAAAAGAACTGATTGTCTATGTCTCTCTAAAATTCAAATGTAAGAATCCTAACACCCAAGGTATCAGGAGGTAGGATTTTTAGTAGGTGATCTAGTCCTGGGGGCAGAGGCCTAATGAATAGGATTGGTGCTCTTATAAAAACAGCTGAGAGAGAGTTCCTGTGGACCGGCAGGAGCCGCAGAGGGCTCAGATCCGCCGTCAGTAAACTCCACGGGTGTCCAGCCAATGGGAGACCAGGGGCTGCTAGCTGCTAGCCACAGAGGAAGGCATACCCAGGTTAAGAGTGGCCTGCAGAAATCCCAGTGTGAAGAGGCCCCACCCAAGGGTGCTCTAGGCCCACCTCAGTTCTGCTCCAGAGTTCCTCTGGTTAGGCAAGATAGAAGAACCAAAACCACCCTTAGAGAATGCCAGGGGTGCCCATTTGAAGGCAGACCAGAGCCTGCTAGCCTCCAGCCCTAGGGGAGCTCTCACTCACTGTAAGGGTAGCACACAGACTCTCTTGCTTGTGACCCTGCCTAAGTAAGACCTGGGCCCACCTCCAGTTCTGCTCCAGAGTTCCTGTTCACCAGCAGGAGTGCAAGAGAGGGGCAAAACAGGCCTCAGGGGCCGCCTCAGGAGCCCAGCCAAGGCCACTCCCACTGCCCTCTAGAGGTACCTCCACTACCTCCACCA
>PVHX01000551.1:64367-285343 GCA_004024805.1 Geosciurus inauris | reverse complement strand
CATCTGCCAGATCACCTGGCTGTGGGCCCATCCTACCCCTGCATTTTAAAACTATTTTCTGTATTCTGTGGTGTCTTCATTGCCTTACTACTTTTAGTCAGTCTTTTACTGGTCAGGGAATAATGTCTCTATCATCCACGCGGGGCGTGGAATTGACAACAAGCTTTTATCAAACAACCTTCTGGGGATCTTATATCTCGCTATGCAGCAAAGGGGAGGCAAAACATGTAAAAGACAGCTTTCAAAATCTTAGGATGTTTGCTACATTATGATTTTATTAAATCCTGGTAAGAATTTGGTGGGGTAGATAGATTGGGTCATATTTTGTCTAAACTGAATAACTGAGAGTAGCAGATGTTCAGCTTAATGACAAGAATCTGAACCCAGGTCTGAAGAACTGCACATCTTGTCCCCTTTGTTCTCTCCACAACCTCTCACTCTGTCTGGTCTGAAAGAATCATGGGATATCAGACAGATTCAAAGTGGAAGTCTGGTTTCTGGTGTGTAAAGTGACATTCAGGGTTTACCAGAGACATGCCTAGTTCCCTTCAGAGCAAGGACTGCCCATAAGAATTCAGAGCATGTTAGGTTTCACAAGTCATCATCAGCCTCTTGGCTGGAAGCCACTCTTGGTCTCAAAGAGCTGGCTACACCATAAGGCTCACAGAGCACTAGCCCCTATCTCACCAAACACTGGGAAGATAGCTTCCATTTCTGCTTATCTCCTGGAATCCATGCTCATAAAGAAAGAGGATCAAGATTATCAGTTTAGCACCATCCCATACAGCATTCCTGTACAGGAAACAGTTTTGCCCAAAACTCCACCAAGACATCTGGCCTCCCTGGTTTTCTTCCGAGGAGGGCTGTGGATGCAGAAGCAGTGATGAGTGGGGAGAGGCTGTGACTTTGAGGCAAAAGATACTAGTAACCCTGCTATTGTGCTGTATTTTCTGAAGCAATAAATATGTAGCCTTATTATTTCCTTTGGTACAATATAAACCCAATGCCTCATGTGCTCTTACATTTTTGTCTCCAATGCCTCCAGGCAACATGGGATTTCAGAGCAGTTGGTTTTCATTAACCCATCTACCCACCATTTCTCCACTTTCTCCTCTCAGCTTTAAGAGTGCATCTATCTCAATTCAGCAAGGGAAGAGAAATATCTATGTTATTGTCTTTTAGATGACTCTGAACTAATTCTAAAGTAGCATTGAAAAATCACAAAACAATGTGGTCTGTAACTCAAGGTTTGAGTGTTAACTCAAATTTTTTAAATATGTAATTTTAAAATGAATGTAGTACAAATTAGAAGTCATACCTGTTGGCCTCAGAGTAATTTAGTATCTTTAATTCTTTAACACTATCATGAGGAAGGATTAACAGCTCAACTGCTTCACAATTATTGTGGTTGGAATTCAGCGTTTTATAAACTATCCCATCACATCTGACCATTTCAGAGTATATGGAGAGCAGTTGTTGAATCAATAGAGTTAAGGATCATTGACCTTACACCATTTAGATCATCCATCTCAATTCCCTATAATAAAATCAACCATTGCAATGTTTGCAAAAGAAGAGTGAGATCATGGGACTGACTTTGCACCCAAGATGCAGGAAGACATCTGGAGAGATCTGAGGTGATCTGCTGTCACCCTCAGATCACCTCTCAGCATGTTCCCATCCTGTCTGGATGAGTTTCAGGGGTTATTCAGACTAGATGTAGGGGCTGAGAATTAGTAGGCAACCAACTGTGTTATGATTGTAGGATTCTGCAAAGGATCCCCCTTCTCCAAATATATTCCCTCTATCTTCTATTAGAATATCTGAAATGCAGAACTTGAAGGCATTCTAGGTCTTCTGACATTTTTGTCCAAGACCACACATCTTATGTGGAGCACAAGGGAGTCAAAAGATAGAAAAGAAAACATTGGACAGATTGTGATTGGTCTTTCTCCAATGCTCAAGATCACGGAGCTGGCTACTGATGTGACGAGGTTCATAATCCAGTCATTTGTGCTTTCTCTTTCAAAATAAGTACTACCTAAGTACACTATATAAAACATATAGTAAAATTTAAAAGAATTACATAATCCTTCTACAAATTAAAAACTAGCTATTGAAATTGGACTTACTCTTGACTTACAATCTTTTTTTATAATTTTTTTAGTTGTAGATGGACGCAATATCTTTATTTTTATTTTTATGTGGTGCTGAGGATCGAACCCAGTGACTCATGCATGCGAGGCAAGCACTCTACCACTGAGCCACAGCCCCAGCCCTTGACTTACAATCTTAAAAATAAATTTTTATGAGAATATTATGAGGCTCTGAAGTTATATTTTACAAGAACAACAATAAAACTTTGTCCAGCAATGGGCATCTATGATGTCTTGATTGTCTCACTAGAGAAAAAAAAAATCACTGCAACAGTTTCACTGTGTTGCCTAGATTGGTCTCAAACTATCTTCTCATCTCAGCCTCCCAAGTAGCTGGCACTACAGATGTGTACCGCCATGCCCAGCTCAAGAAACCACTTTTTTTTGTTGCTACTCATTAGCTCAAAACATACTTTCCACTTACATCTTTTCTTCCTTTTGCAAAATTACACTCTCATTCTCATTATTACTCTTTTCTTTCTTCTCCTTCCTCTCTTCTATCCCTCCTTTTAACCTCTGACTACTTTCCCCAAGATCAATTGTAGAAAATCACCAAGAAATTATGGTATTCTTTTATTTTCTGTTAGCCCTTCTAAAGACTTCTCAAATCTACTCAAAATTCAACTTAGACATGCAACTAACCTCTTACAACATCACCCTGATCGCCAACTTCCTTGAAAGTTGTGCATAGAAAGGCACAAAATTGCCACAAAATCTGAAGTCCTGAGAAAACATTGCTTTTGTCCTGTCATTCTTCTGAACAATGCAAATACATTTTGAAAATATGCTAGCATTTTTACATAGTTATATATAGTAAGTATGGTGATAGCCTAGTTATGAATCTTCCCATGACTTCTATTGAAAACCACAAGGAAGCTGGGCGTGGTGGTGCACGCCTGTAATCTCAGCACTTTGGGAGGCTGAGACAGGAGAATTGCAAGTTCAAAGCCAGCCTCAGCAACCATGAGGCACTAAGCAACTCAGTGAGACCCTGTCTCTACATAAAACACAAAATAGGTCTGGGGCTCAGTGGTCAAGTGCCCCTGAGTTCAATCTCCAGAACCAAAAAAAAAAAAAAAAGAGAAAGAAAACCACAAGGAGCAAGATCAAGAATATTTTTAAAGAAACCAACTCAATTTTTGTAAAACCAGGAGACAAAAAAAAACCTATAAATTTAATGAAATGTTTTCAGAAGAAGCTGAGTTCAGCAGAGATTTTTAAGAGGCAGAAATGAGACAACTAGGATGATAAGATTGCAGAAAGACTCAGTAGTAACCCATCTCCGAAATCACTAGCAAAAGTACTCTCTCAGAAGCAGAGGACCTCCCTCTGAGTGACAACTGCTGTGAGTAGGGATGACTTTGAATAGGTTTCAAGTTCCAAGAAGGAGTGAGCAAAGAAGGTGGAAGGTGTACAGGGTATATTTACAAAGTGGTAAATACCAAAAGCAGCAACCAAAACACACTCGGTGTAAAGGAATCACCTATTCAGGTAGCACAATTAAGTGAGGGAACCAGGGGAGTAAAGAACAGGATGTGGCCACCACCCTCAACCAGGTGAATTCAGAGGTGCCTTATTTAGAGAAAAAAAATATGAATCTGAAATAAGATTGACAGCTGACATCTCATCAGCAACAACAGAGGCCAGAAAGCAATGAATTAACATAGTCAAAGTGCTATGAAAAAAGTAGACAACTAAAAAGTACATATCCAGCAAAACTACCATTCAAAAATGCAAACGAATCAAAGAAAGACATTCCCAGATAATCAAAGTCTGAGAGAATTCATCACTAGAATATCTTCCCATACAATTAATTCTAAATGAAGTCCTTGAGTCTAAAAAGAAATTATGCTAAACAGTAACTTGAATCCATACAAGAAATAAAGAGCATCAGTAAGGGAAATTATATCTTTCCTATGACAATGTAACAAGTTGCAAAAAAAGGGGGACCTAAAATAATACCAATGTATTATCTCATCTCTAAAATTTAGATGTCTAACCCAAGTTTCACTGAATTAAAACCAAGGTGTCATGTGCACATAGCTAGAACAAAGGATTTTGAATGTTCCCAACACAAATGATAAATGTTTGAGGTAAGATAAATGTTTGAAATGATTTAATCATTACACATTATACACCTATATCAAAATATCATGTTGTATCCCATAGACACGTAAAACTATTATGTGTCAATTAAATAGTAAAGCATCATCAAGTTGTTTGCATTCTCTTCTGGCAATTCTGGCAAGAAATATAATAGTTCCTTCTTCCAGTTTCTAGAGGTCCCTGCATTCCTTGACTCATGGTCCCCTTCTTCCATCTTCAAAGTGTTAGAAATAATGAGGTGCCACAAGAAATCAAACACAATCTCGAAAGTGTGCTTGCAAGGCACAATTGTACTTCCAGAGAAGGATGCACTCCCAAAGGGAATCCAGCGAGCAAGCACGTGAGGTGGGGAATCTGCCCTTATTTATCCCTAAGGAGGTAAAGCTCCTCACTCCAGATAGAAAGAGCTCAGAGGTACAATCTAAGCAATTAGCTAATATAAAATTAGGGGCAGGCACAGAAAAGGGCTACAGTTGTAATTTGATATTTGTTAGGGAATTAAAAATGGCACCACTCTGGTCAGATGATTCGCTAAATTTAAGATGGCTCCATTCTGACCGCAGGGTTCTCTAACTTAAGATGGCTCCATTATACACATGAAACTTAAGTTACAGTAATCATTCTTGTGTTGCATTACAGGTTTAACTTTGATAGAAAAGAAAATATAGATCTTACAAATGTCAGAAATGGTGGGTTGAGTCCTTCTCATATGGTATCACTCTGACCACTTCTTTCTCTCCTGACTCGCTCGTCCACTTTTAAAGATACATTGCACCTACCTGGCTAACCCAGGATAATCTCCTCTATTTTCACATCATCTGGTTAGCAGTCTTAATTTCATCTGGAACCCTATCTTCCCTTTGCTATGTAACCTAACATAATCACAAGTTTTCAAAGATCGGGACATGGATATCTTTGGAGGATTGCTATTGTAAATACAACACCTAAGACATATGAAAGACAGGGTTTTATTTTTTACTTATTTTTCCTATTAACTTATTTAAAAGACATATAAAACAATAGTGTATAAAACACTATTGTATAAAACAACAGTGATACAGCTGTATGGATGTACAGATGTAAAGATGTAAGTTATATGATAATGGCACAAGGTAGTGGAGAAGGGAGCTATATTGAAGCAAAATACATACTGTATACAATTGGATTTAAGTTAGTGTTATTCTACACTAGATGGTTTCATATTAAAATGAATATTATCATCCCCAGAGCAACCACTAGGAAAATAACTCAAAAGATACATCAAGAAGACCCAATTAAGGTACTAAAATGGCACACTAGAATATATCTGTTTACCATAAAAGATGGTGATAAAGCCAGAACAAAAGGAGACAGAAGATAGACAAACGTCCCTGCCACACCAGCAGAGGGTGCACATCCTCATTCCCACTCACGCTCACTTCCCTCAGCACGTGTCAGCAGTTGGTTCAGGAATGCACCAAGCATTTAAATATGAATCAGAAGTGAAACAGTGTCCAGAAGTTCAATATAGTAAGAAAAATTATGAAGGAAGAGAGCAAAGCAGCAATGCAAGAACAGAGGGAAGGACAGAGGGACAATGGGGACAGGATGGGCAGAAGAGAAAGAGGACGTGCCAGGACGCAGGAAAGAGGGGGAAAAATCATACATAAAGAACAAATTGTTAGAAAGCACAAGGGAAACTAGCTATTATAGAATCAGAGGGAGAAATAAATAGGAAATGGGGAAAGCAAGCAACGTGAAACCAAAATGGAGAGAGAGATCTAAAGAATCAGGGACAAAATCATAGGTAGAGCCCAGAGGCCGGGACATCCTGCATAGCAGAGAGTCCAAAAGAAGAACATAAAAACAAAAGAGAGCACATATTTTCAACTATAATTATAGAAAATAGTCTTTAACTACAAGAAGATTTAAGACTACCTATTGAAAGGCACACTGTATCAGGGAAAGTTGTCCCCTCACCAATGACACTTAGGCACAACTTAGTAAAGTCATGACTTTTTGTTTGTTTGATTATACTGGTGATTTGAACCCAGGGGCACTCTACCACTGAGCCACAACCCCAGCCCTTTTTATTTTTTATTTTGAAACAGGGTCTCACTGATTTGCTTAAGTTCCCACTAAGTTGCTGAGGCTGACGTGGAACTTACGATCCTCCTACCTCAGCCCCCCAAACCACTGGGATTACAGGCATGCCCCACCAAGTCGTCCACAATATTTAAAGATAAAGAAAATCCTTTGAAAACTCAGGCGAAAGGATTATATCATTCATGGGGAAAAAAGGAAGAAAGAAAATCAGAATGCTACAAAATAACTCAATAACAACATTCAAGAAAAATTCAAACATTTTACAATGTACTCTCAGTATAAACCAGCCAAGTTTTACTTCCAATACAAAACCTACTGACAATAGTTCTATTTAGTTTTGACCTCAGATATATAAAAATAGATCTATCAGAACTTTTTGTTCATGACACTATTTTCATCCTTAGTCCTTATATATGTATGCACACGTATTAATTTATGTTATTGATGTTCCATTAAACTATTATTAATAGATGCCATTGTATTTAATAATGCAAAGATCACAAAACCAGTATGAGGATTAGAGCCATAACTTTCATCTACCTCTGTGCTTTTTCCTTCTCCATCCACCTCCTCCTGCCAGAGGAGGCACCATCCTGGCATTTTTATTATCCCTTTGCACACATATGGCATTATCATATATATGTATTCAAAAATAAACATTGCTTAGTTTTAGTTTTCAACTTCATACAAAAGTCATCACATCGTATATAATCTCCTGAGACTTTGTTCTGTCATTCAATACTACCATATTTCATTGATTCTATACCCCATCAAATGTAGGCAACAACATAATTTTGGGGGATTGGCTTATTTCGCTTAGAATGATATTCTCCAACTCCATCCATTTACCTGAAAATGCCATGATTTTATTTTTCTTTAAGGCTGAGTAATATTCCATTGTGTATATATACCACAGTTTCTTTATCCATTCATCTATTGAAGGGCACCATAGATTAGCTATTGTGAATTGAGCTGCTATGAACATTGATGTGGCTGCATCACTATAGTATGCTGATTTTAAGCCCTTTGGGTATATACTGAGGAATGGGATAACTGGGACAAATGGTGGTTCCATTCCAAGTTTTCTGAAGAATTTCCATACTGCTTTCCTAGTGGTTGCACCAATTTGTAGTCCCACCAGCAATGTATGAGTGATCCTTTTTTCCCACATCCTTGCCAACACTTATTGTTACTTATATTATTGATAACTACCATTCTGACTGGGGTGAGATGGAATCTCAATGTAGTTGTGATTTTCATTTCTCTAATTGCTAGAGATGTTGGACATTTTTTCATGTTTGTTGATCGATTGTATATCTTCTGTGAAGTGTTTGTTCACTTCCTTAGCCCATTTGTTGATTGGGTTATTTGCTTTTTGGTGTTGAGCTTTTCAAGTTCTTTATATATCCTGGAGAGTAATGCTCTGAGGGGCATGTGGTAAAGGTTTTCTCCCATTCTCTAGGCTCTCTCTTCACGTTTTTTTTCCTTTACTGTGAAAAAGCTTTTTAGTTCTATCCCATTTAGATTCTATCCCATTTATTGATTTTTTTGCTACATTTTGCTACATATGGATTTCTGCTTTTCCCAGCACCATTTGTTGAAGAGGCCATCTTTTCTCCAATATATAATTTGGTGCTTTTATCTAATATGAGAAAACTATATTTATGTGGGTTTGTCTCTATGTCTTCTATTATGTGCCATTGGTCTATGTATTGGTTTTGGTGCCAGTACGATGTTTTTGTTACTGTAGCTCTGTAGTATA
This sequence comes from Geosciurus inauris, assembly GCA_004024805.1. Taxonomy (NCBI): domain Eukaryota; kingdom Metazoa; phylum Chordata; class Mammalia; order Rodentia; family Sciuridae; genus Geosciurus; species Geosciurus inauris. The sequence continues at coordinate 277,234 of PVHX01000551.1, read as the reverse complement.
ATTTAACGTCTTATATTGTGATGCCTCCTGCTTCACTCTTCTTGCTAAGGATTGCTTTGGCTATTCTGGGTCTTTTTTCCAAATGAATTTCATTGTAAAGACTAGATGACCAGAAGATGATGAATTAAAGCCGCTCGGCAAGGCTTTATTGAAATACACGCTCTCAGGCCGGAATCTTCCCGTCCATCAGAGTGTATCTGGGAGAATGGCACCGGAGCTCCAGTGTAGGGAGAATTCGAGAAGCCCGGTCAGGAAGGGGAGGGCTTGGGGGCAGAAAGAGAAGGCCAGAGTCCTTCCTGGATAGGTCAGGAAAAACCGCTGATTGACAGGAGGCGTGTCTACTGGTGACGTCAGCATCTGGCTAGCAGCTCCGTTTCGCAGCTGCTAACTGCTGCTGCCCTGACCGGTCCCTTTAATTGGACATCTTGGACCCTGATCCGACCTAACATTCATGATTGCTTTTTCTATTTCTCTGCAGAGTGTCATTGAGATTTTAATAGGAATTACATGCAATTTGTATAGTGCTTTTGGTAGTATGGCCATTTTCACAATGTTAATTCCTCCTATCCAAGAACATGGGAGATCTTTCCATCTTCTAAGGTTTTCTTCAATTTCTTTCTTTGGTGTTTTGTAGTTTTCATTGTAGAGGTCTTTCACTTCTTTTGTTAGATTGATCTCCAAGTATTTTCTTTTCTTTGAGGCTATTGTAAATGGGGTAGTTTTCCTAATTTCTCTTTCAGTGGATTCATCACTGATGCATAGGAATGCATTTGATTTATAGATGTTAATTTTATATTTCTGCTACTTTGCTGAATTTGTTTATTAGTTCTAGAATGCTTCTGGTGGAATGTTTTGGATATTCTAAATATAGAATTATATACTTGGCAAAGTATATAATTTGTGTGTGTTTGTGTTTTTCCTATTTGTATTCCTTAAATTTCTTTCTCCTAATTACTCTGGCTAGAATTTCAAAGATTATGTTGAATAAAAGCGGTGAAAGAGAATATCCTTGTCTTGTGCCAGTTCTTAGAGGGAATGCTTTCAATTTTTCTCCATTTAGAATGAAGTTGACCTTGGGTTTAGCATAGATAGATTTCACAATATTGAGGTATGTTCTTACTATCCCTAGTTTTTCTAGTGTTTTGAACATAAAGGGTGCTATAAACTGTCAAGTGCTTTCTATGCATCTGTTGATGATCATATGATTCCTGTCTTTAAGCTGAAAAGATAAAACTTAAAAAAAAAAAAAGAAAAGATGGGGGGAGGAGAGAAGGTTTAGAAATAAGAATTGATTACTTCATCTATAATCCCTGAAAACCGAGAATCATTTCAGTTGAAAAATCAAGTTTTAAAAGTATAGCCTACTTATGTAGAGTGATATTGACCAAATAATATGGTTGTATTATGTGCATGTGTAAATATGTAACAACAAATCCCTCCATTAAGTACAACTATTTAAAAATACAGCACCAATTTAAAAAATGTGAGGGGAAAATAAACACTAAGAAATCCAATGTTGTTGACAAAATGTTATGATAATAACATTAATAAATATAAGTAAGTTTAATTTACCTGATAAAAGAAAAAGACTGATTTTCAGATGGCTCACAAATCTAGATCACAAATTCAATTCCTATCCTATGTGAAATAGTCACCTTGATGTATTAATACACTTAAAATTTTGTAAAGAGGATAGATTTTATGTAGTGTTCTTACAAAACACACACCCCAAAAAAAGAAAGAAAAGAAAAAGGCACAAGGAAACTGCAAAGTGTTGCATCCAACCCGCACCTCTCCCCAAGAAGTGCAGCCCAGACAACTCTGCAGAAGCAGCAAAGTTTATTGAGGAAGTAGGCACACAGGCCAATCGATTGGGGTCAGCTCTCCTTTCCTTCAGAGAGTAACCCCCAAGTGAGGGTTTCAGAGGTTATTATAGGGTGGGCTAACTACATGACTCAGAAAACATGATTTGGCCGATATTCAATCTATAGTTATTTACAGTTCAACCATGACAGCACCTTCTATATCCCCTTTCAGTTCCTGGAACTTTAGGTAACTGGCCCAGGGGGTCTGGCAGCCTGTGGTTTTGCCCCCCACCCCATCTGTGAGAAGCAAGCATAGCAAAGGATTAATCACAGAAGCACAAAGAGCAGGTTAGCTGACACATGCAGGCCTGAGCCAGAGTGACTCCATTTTGAGTTTGGATTTTACAAAGTGATGGATATTTCACAGACCTTGATTTCATGATATATGCATATATTCAAACTCATCAAACTGTTTTCAAATATGTGCAGCTTTTTGTGTATCATTTATATCCCAATTTTTTTAATGTTTCTATTTCTTGTTTTGATGAGAGTTAGTTTGTCTTATGGTTTGGATCTGGAATGTGCCACAAAGGCTCATGTGTTGAATGCTCAGTTTCTAGTGCAGCAATGTTCAGAGATAGGGCTTTTGGAAAGTGATTGAATGATGAGGGCTGTAACCTCATTGGTGGATCAACCCACTGATGAATTTGTAATCTGCATGGACTATTGGAAGATAGTGGAAACCGTAGCAGATGGAACCTAGTTGGAGGGAGTGGGTCCCTGGGGGCATGTCTTTGGAAACTAGATCCTGTCCCCAAACCTTTCCTCTCTCTTTTTCCTGGCTGCCTCGAGCGGAACAGCTTTCCTCTATCACACACTCTGCCATGATGTCCTGCCTCACTCAGGCCCAAAGCAATGGAGCCAGCTGACCAAGGATGAAACCTCTGAAACCCTGAGCCAAAGTAGATCTTTTTTCCTTTCAAGTTGTTTGTGTCACATATTTTGGTCACAGCAACAAAAAGCTAACTAACATACCTCGACACAAAAGTATTCAAAAACATTATAAATAAAAAGATGATGAAAGACATAGGAAGAAAATGCAAACCAAAAAGAAAATAGTGATTACAGCATGAGAGGGCAGAGTTCAAGGCAAAAAGCAATAATAATGCTGATGCATGTGAACCAAAGCAAAGATAATGGTTAAGTATCTCTACAGTAAGCAATGTAGCCACAATGTTGATAAAAACAAATTCAGGAGGCACAAGCAGAAAGAGAAGGAAACAGTAGAAGGCTTTCATTTCTCTCAGTCCCTATCAGATCAAATAGACAGAAATAGCAATGCATATAAAAAGGCAAACAATAAATATAATAACTAAGGCATATTTCTGCTTCTGGATATGATAGAATTCATAGTCAGAAAATGCTTCCACCAAGAACAACTACAAAATCCAGGTACATTTTTTAAAGTCATATTTCCTAATGCAAAACAGAAAGTTGACACAAAAGTAAACAATCCTAGAAGGATTAAAATTCTAGAGATTGAGATCTGGGAATCTGCAGCTGCCTTTGCCAGGAAATACTTGCCAGTTTTGGGCATAGGTCAGGGTCAGGTGATCTGGGCTTGCTCCATAAAGAAGGTCTCTGCTGGAGAGACAGAGAAACACTCCTTCAGGTGGTTTTTCAGAACTAGCATGACAAAATCAGAAACCTGACCAGCTCGTCTTTCCTCTCAAGGCATTGAGCTAATTTCAAAGATGTGCATGGTGACAGACTAGAGAAATAAGCTGAAAAACCTCTGAAAAGCAGGGTAGAAATTCTCAGAGTCTGTTGGTGCTGAGGAAACAGAGATATCCCTATTTTTTTAGCTGAAAAGTCTGAAGGGCCATGCCCTACGCACAGGGCCACACAAGAAGTAGACTAAAGGTTTCCCAAACTGCAATTTAACCTTATCCCCCCTACCCCTAGTCTCTGATTAGATTAAAATGAGTTCCCTCTTTCTCTCATTTTGATTTCCTGGTACAGAAAAACTTGATCTTACTCTGTTGAAAGGCATCCTCAACAGGAGCCTCAGTTTAATTTTTACGGTTTCCAGCATTGAGTGAAAAATTACTAAGCATGAGAAGATCAAAACCATAAGATTAAAACCAAGAGGAACATACATAGAGGTCTTGTTAAGGAGATCTACACAGAGTTTTCCCTAGATGCATCTCAGAAGAAGGGCAGAGGAAGCAGCCAAGTGTTTGTAAGTTTGACAAAGCTCCCCATCCAACTCCAGCACCCACCATTGTGAACCACCTGGAGAGCTGGCCACGTTGGGCTTCCACCTCTCAGGGACACAGCCTGCTTTGCTCTTCTTGATTCCCTTTGCTCCTTAGCCTAGCAGAAAGGGGAAATTATATTCACAGTAGGAGGTGATAGCTGGGACCAAAAAAGCCTAATCATAAATCCCATTAATGGCCACTGCCAACCCCATCAGCAATTTTCTAGGCAACAACTTTCAATTTTTTAATTGTCCTTTGCTTTCTTAAGGGGACCTCTTCTAAGTGCCCTGTTTCTTAGTTGCTTTATTACTGTGGTTTTCTCAAGTTTTTGTATTGTGACCTGGGCACAACTGAACTCATTTTCAAGAACCATGCTCCCTTTCAAGAATACATTATTGTTATAAATATAAAACAACATAACACGCTTCGAAAACTAAGCATTAAAATAACTTTGGCAAAATTGGCCTCTTTTTTTCTCTGTTTTGTATTCTAAATTAAAAAGGAAGAAGAAAAGGAAGGAAGGAAGGATGGGTAGAGACAATCCTCCTTTTACAAAATGCCACCCTCATGATGATGAGGGTGTAGTTCACCAAGGCAGCCAAGTTTCCCTCTAAAACTCCCCATTCCACAGAAAAAGAAACCACTTACCTAAGCCAGTGTCAAGACTGGGAACTAAAATGCAGGCACCCAGATTTCCTGAATTTCTATCTGAAAAAAATACCTTTCTCCTACCTGTATACTTCTGGCTAATAGTCAATTACTAATATCTAAAAAGAATAATAAACATTCCTTAAAGCAGAATCATTGAGTTATTGTTCTAAATAAATAATATGAAAGTATTCCATGATATTACTATTATACTGTGGCTTAATTTCTAAAACCAAAATTATGGTCATTTACCTTTCTCCCTTTAATTTTGATTTTTCATAAAAATCAAAATACCTAACAGGCAGTTCGCCAAGAGTCTCAGTCTTCTAAGTCCATCAGCAATTCTGGAAACAAAAGATAAGATATGCAAATGATTACTACACTCAAGTTGTTTTCTTGAAGTGTTATCATGTAGACAACAGCCATTAGCTCCCAGGAATAAGCCCTTGCAACAGTTTTTATATCTAAAATACTAATATTAAACATTCAAGTCATCTTGGAGCAGTTCTTTCAGCTTGCTCACCATGGACAAACATCTTCCACTCTTTTTCTCTCCACTTCATTTAAGTTCATAGAGTGAGATGCATGTGTGAATGGATGATTCCGTCAGCCTCATTTGGGGCCCTTCAGAGCTGGAAAGGATCTCTAATTGGCCATGTTTTTTAGTTACTAAGAAAAGTGGCAGGGAATCCACAAAATAGGAAACAACAAGCACTGACTACAAGTGCTGACAATGTCATGCCTTACTATCACACCTACTGTCACACTAAAGAAGACATCAGCACAAGGTGGGGTGAGGCACAGAGGAAAAGTACACACATCCCCTGAGTTCCTCTGCAGGGCATTCCTAGCACCAGTGCATCACTATCATCCCAACCACCCTATGCACACAGACACAGCCTATGGCACCCTCTGATCCCGAAGCCTTAATGTGTGGGTTAGGTGAATTTTCATTGCTAGGATTTGACTTTGTTCCTACCTCTGCCAATAACCACAACATAATTTATACCATTATCCACTCTTTCCACACATCTGCTTTTCTCCTTCCCTCTTTTCCTTCTTTTATATCTAATAGTCAAAATATCCAGCATGAACCAGATTAACAAACAGTCCACCTCTAAAATGTCAGCAGATGAGCTTAGCATGAATGGCTGCAATATTTCTAATATAAACTAAACTTTGAGATAGGATGAAATGAAGAGGTATCTAAAGAAATATTAGAAATCAGAGGAGAAAATAAGACGACGATAAAGTACAAAGTCTTGCCAAAAATGGTGTCAATGACCTTTAAAAAGCATGTTGGCCCATACTTTTTTTAAAGGCAGGAAACAATATACCAAGAATTTAAAATTACAGCATGTTTGATAGAGTATCAAGAAATGTGTGGGGGTAAAAATAATTTTTTGAAATTTTAAAGACAAAGTAATCCCCAACCTCTTCTTTCCAGTACTAGTAACAGAGAAGGCAGGAGGCCTGGGGTGCAGGCTAATAGCTCGGTGGCTCTTTCTCTGCTTGCTCAGTGAGCATGGAAAAGCAAAAGCTAGCCTTGGCCTAGGTTACATCCACATTCTTAGATGCTGACTTTTAGACATTCTTCTTCAATAGATGAAGTTGCCATCTCTGTTTATGGTGACTTCTGTACATATCTACAGCTTTTTAAAAAAGAGAGTTGTGCAAAAATGTACATTCCATTTTAAAAACATTCTCTTCCACTGTCACTCACACACATATGAGAGCTCAGACAAACTAAGACAGCTACAATGTCACCAGACAATATAATCCAATAGGACCATATATATGCACTATGTGATTGTTTTAGACAGCTTTTGCATTGCTGTGACCAAAATACTTGACAAAAACAACTTAGAAGAGGGAAAGTTTATTTGGGGCACACAGTTTGAGGTCTCAGTCCACAGACAGCCAACTTCATTGCTCTGGGCCCAAGATGATAGGATCATAAAGCAGAGAGAGACAGCATTAAAAGGGAATAAAATCATGGCATTTGCAGGTAAATGGATGGAGCTGGAGAATATCATGCTAAGTAAAGTAAGCCAATCCCCAATAAAACAAAGGCTGAATGTTTTCTCTGATTAGTGGATGCTGATCCATAATGGGGGTGGGGATGGGGAGCAAGAGAGAAACGAGGAACTTTGGATGGGGCAGGGGGGAGGGGAGGGAGGAAGGAGGAATGGGGGTAGGAAAGATGGTGGAATGAGATGGACATCATTACCCTAGGTACATGTATGAAGATATAAATGATGTGACTCTACCTTGTGTACAACCAGAGAATTGAAAAATTGTGCTCCATATGTGTACTGTGAACTGAAATGCATTCTATGTTTAAAAAAACTTTTTAAAATTAAGCAGAGAGAGGAGGGGAAAGGGGCTATGAACCCAGCGACCTACCTCCTCCAGCCACACCCCACCTGCCTACAGTTACTACCCAGTCAGTACATTCAAACTACAATGGACTGATTAGTCACCTCTGACTATCACTGCATTGACAGAGGAGCTTTTGAGGAACGCCTTATATCCAAACCATAAGTCACTGACCAAAACAACATTTTGTGACACGTGACTCATGTGTTGTGTGTATGCCTGTGAGTTTAAATTCCATACTTTGCTTTATAAGGGTCATAAGTTAAGAATCACCCTGAGGACCACACTTGCAATCTTATAAAAAGAATGCAGTGAGAAAATAGATTCACTATAGAGAAATGCACCATATAGCATTTTAAAAGTATATTTCTCTAGTTATTAAGATATACTGTTAGTCATGCTTGGTTCAACTGGCCTAGGTTGATTGCATTTCATTACAAAATCTCTTAGAGGCTGGGGACTGGATCAAACCTGATCAATAGCACACTCCATTACTCTAGTTTAGGAGTTCCCTGAATGGCACCATCGAATTAACAGTATTACCAAATAACCATTCTCAAGTGACAGTTCAACAAAAACCTGGGGAGCCAAAAGCCTATGCTATTTAATGTAACACAGATAATTCTATTCTTGTATTGTATTTTAACCCCAGACATCTCTGAAAATCAGATTTCCAAGTTGAATATAAACATGAAATGATAAAAATAGAACCCAAGGGCAGAGAGGCATGCAAGTACTTTTTATTTGTTTGTTTGTTTGTTTTTTAGTACTGGGTACTGAAATATTGAGCCCAGGGCTTCCATGCTACACAAGTGCTCTACCACCCAGCTATATCCTGGACACTTTTTATTTGATTTCATTTGATTCTGAGACACAGTCTCATTAAATTGCCCAGACTGGCCTTGAACTTGCCATCCTCCTGCCTCAACCTCCTGAGTAGCTGAATTTACAGAAATGTGCAACCAGCAGTACAAGTGCTTCATGTGTGATAGAAGAATCTACTGAAGAACTGCCTCAATTGTGTGAGTTAGTAGAGCTGCCCCACAGACGCATCCACTACTACAAATGAGTACATGACTTGTGGTAAGAAAATCAGCCATTATTCCAAATTGGATTTTATGGCCATATAAATAGAAACTATAAATTAAATAATGCCTTATCATTGGTAGAAAGTTTTGCATATTAGAAGATAAAGTTGGCTAAACATAAAAACAAATGCTAGTCCTTAAGAACTAATGCCCAGCCGGGCATGGTGGCACACACCTATAATCCCAGCACTTAGGGAGGCTGAGACAGGAGAATCGCAAGTTCAAAGCCAACCTCAGCAACAAGGCACTAAGCAACTCAGTGAGACCCTGTCTCTACATGAAACACAAAATAGGGCTGGGGATGTGGCTCAGTGGTCGAGTGTCCCTGAGTTCAATCTCCAGTACCAAAAAAAAAAAAACTAATGCCTAACATCTGTAAACAGGTGCAAACTGAATCTAAGCTGTTTTCAGATATACCTTAGTTTGAAAGTAGACAATGTAGACCCTTTTAGGCTTATCCTATTCACTCTAAATCACTAGGGGGAAAAAAGGTTTTCTGAGCTCCATACAATATTTTACAAAAATCACAGCTCTTTAAAATGGAATAAATGTGTTTAGTCAGTCACTGCCATAGGTAAATACATAGCAATGAGACAGACGTGTGGTTAGAAGAAATGTGGGCTTTTATTTGCTGATAGACTTCAGGAAATGGAGGGAAAGATAAAAGGGGCTTCTCTGAAATTAACTGCTTTTTGTAGGCTTATTGAGACATCAAATTCCAAGAAGATTTCTATACCACAAGATATATGAGTTCGGCAGTTTATGAAATCTGTCTTCCCAGGTTGCTAGGCCAAGTGACACATCTCATCAAAAAGGGGTCTGTCCCCTCCCTTCTAGTCAAGGCCTGACTATGACTCACCTTGGCCAAAAGGATGCAGAAGTAGCAATGTGGGGCTTCTGAGGACAGCCAGAAGCTTTCTACTTTCTTAGAACATTGCCATATGAAGGAACCTAGTCTTGTTTCCTTAAGGCTACAAGTTCAAATACAGATGCCCAGCTATCCCAGGGAACTCAGTCCTCAGCTGACTTGCCACATGTGAGCACAGGCAAGCCCAGCAGAGCATCCACCAACCAACCTACAAAACACTGAGAAATAACAAATTGTTGTTTTAAGCTGTGAATTTGGGAGTGGCTATGTAACAAAGGCTAAATGAAACAGAGGTGGGGCACTGTCATAACAAAAACCTAAAACACACAGCATTGGCTTTTGGAGCAGGTGACACATTGAAGATTAAAAGAAAGTAGGGTAACCACTATTAGATTCTGGGGAAAGCATGACCCATTGTTTTAGTCAGTTTCACTGCTGTGACCAATAGATCTGACAAGAACAATTTTAGAGGCAGAAAATTTGAGGCTCACAGTTTCAGAGGTCTCTGTCCACAGATGGCTGATTTAATCACTTTGGGCCTAAAGTGAGGCAGAACATCATGGTGGAAGGGTGTGGAGGAGGAAAGCAGCTGCAGACATGCAACCAGGAAGGAGGAAAGAGAGAGAGAAACTTCTCTCACCAAGGACAAAATCTATAACCCAAACACCCCAATGACTTTAAGCCACACCCTACCTGCCTTCAGTTATCACCCAGTTAATCCCTATCAGAAGATTATGCAATGGTTAGGTTAAGGCCCTCATAAACCAATCATTTCACCTCCAAACTTTGTATTTTCTCACACATGAGCTTTTTGAGGGACACCTCATATCTAAATCATAACATGCATGCTCTATACTGGTAAAAAAAAAATTGCTAAATTTTTCCATGGTAACTCAGAGTTATTCTTAAAATGTACCTAATAAAACTATCTGATTAAGGAGATTCAGAGGCAAATTCTTTAAAAATCAGTGAGCTTTTTTTTTTTTCTTTTTTAGCTTTGTATGATACAGCATGAAAAGAGAAACTAAAGAGAATTGTTCAGTTTTCAAGTCAAATTTGGAGGAGATATAGAAGAATCAGGATGTTTTAGATCAGGAAATAAAATTAGTATTCCTAATATTTCCGATCAGCAAAAAAATTATCAAAGTAAGAAATGACCTTGGTGTAGAATCAAAGATGTAGCTATAAGATTTTTTGTTGAGACATCAGAAAGATGTAAGGCAGCACCTAGAAGACATTGCTCAGCAGGATAAAAGGCCTCCTAAGAGTCTTAAAAATATCACCTCTGCTGTGGGACAAATTAGGTCTGTCTCAAAAAGAATAATGGATGTGGCTTTTGGATTATGAAGTGAACACCAATAAGACATTTACAAATCCACAAAGTTTCTGAGAGAATTATATTGGTAAGGATGCAACTAGTGTAGAATAGAAGAGACAGAGAATTCAAAATGGAGAGTCTGGGCTTAAATTTTCTACAATTGGCAAACAGGGTAAGAAAGTTGCTCCTCTACAAATATGGGATATTTTTAACCAAAAAGGAAAAAACATCTCAGAAGCCAGAACCAAGGACCTAAAGGGTACCAAGATCCCACTGCAAAGCCAAGAGCCAGGGATAAAGTAGGACTAGATAATCACTCTAAGGGAGCAGAACCAGGTGCTTATCAATCATTCCCTGCTACCAAAGAAATGGATCCCTGTAGAGAACTGTCCATGGGCTGTGTGTGGACCACCACACCAGAGTCCCACACAGCACTAGAGATAGGGCTGACCTGATGTAGCTGCAGCCCCTCTGAGATGAGTGTGACCTCCAAGATGCCAATCAACCTGCTGACTGCAAGACTCTGCCTTCTTCCTACCTTGGGAAAGAATGTTGATGGAAGGTCTTTGAAGTCCCCCAATATAAATAAAGCACCCGCGGGAGCCACTTTGTCCTTTTGCCTTTTTGCTATCTGCCAGCATCTGGCTGTGGGCCCACCCTTCCCCCGTGTTTTGAAACTATTTTCTGTGTTCTGTGGTTTTTTGTCGCCTTACTTCTTTTAGTCAGTCTTTTACCAGTCGGGGAATAATGTCTCTATCATCCACGTGGGACGTGGAATTGACAGATCCCAGCAAGATGAATCCAGCTACATTTCAAAATTCCCATTGACTAGTCGCTGTCAAGTGCCTTCCATTCCTCATATTTTTCCATGACAGTGTTCTGTAGACATCGTCTTCCTGTCTCACCTTTGTATGTGCATGGGGTGAGGAGGGAAGAAAACCTCTCAGCTGTCAGTTCTCTGCATCAGGAGGAGCTACACGCATGGAGCCTAAACCACTTTTGGACCCAGTGCAGATCATAAAATAATGGACTTTGAGACCAATGCCATAACTGGATGAGACTTCAGTGTTCTTGGGAAGAGATGAGTGTATTTTGCATGTAGAAGGGATGCGAATTACTGGGAAAAAATGCAGAAGTAGTAGGTTCTCACTATAACAGCTTCCAGTGAATTCTAGCATCCTGTGGCCACACTCTTGTGTAACATAATTTTGCCACTCCACTCATCAAGAACTAATTGTTTCTATCACTTTAATAAGGACTTGTTTTATACAATAAAATGCAGCCTAAGTGATGCTGTGACTTCAAAGGCTGTTAGACCATGCAGCTTCCATTTGTACTCTATAATGTGAAAAAGTTTGGCCTTCCAGCTCCAGGATGAAAGAGGCTGCATTTGCTCAGGCAAGCACCCCTACAGGCAATCCAGCAGCTACATGCAGCTGCATGAGTGAATCCTGACAATGTAACAACAACAACAAAAAAAAAAATTGCACAGTGAGAGGGAAACTTATTTTTTAAGCCAACAAATTTTGGGGGTGGTTTGTTACACAGCAAAACTGAAATAGTATATAACAAAATACATGTTTGCGATAGGTAGCTAACTAATTTTAAATCCCCTTCTTAAATTGTCTAATTCCCAAATCTCTGCCATCATTATTTAGCCTGAACAAGATGCAGGTTATCTGATCATCATTCTCTACTTAAGCTTTACAATGTGTTTAAAAATTGCTTTTTAGAAACATTAAAAATGCTCCATCCTTTTTCCTGCCTTGTCCCCTCTCAAATATGGTATATGAACAATATATTATTTATCTGTAGCACAAAACAAAATGTTCCCAAATGTTGCTACATGTACTCAAAACAATTGTTGCTGAGGGTCAGGATCTCAAGATGTTATAGTCAAGCTGTCACCCAGGCTGACGTTTTTGAAGACTCCACAGGGTTGAAGTATCTACTTCCAGGTTCACTCATATGTCTTTTGGCAGGAGGCTTCAGTTCCAAACCATGCAGCTATCTCCACAGGGCAGCTCATGACGTGGCTTCCTCCAGAGTCAATAATATAGCAGAGACAGGGAGAGAGAGCAATCGAGACAAAGTCACAGCTCTTCATAACTTAATCTTGGAAAAGACATACCATAACTTCTCCCATATACTACGATGACCCTCAAGTACAGCCACAGAGCAATGTGAAAGGGACTCACTTAGAGGCACAGCAAGGATCACCGGGGGCCAGCAAAGAAGAACCCACCTGGAGTCCTACAGCTTTCTACATGCCAAGTGCTTCCTCGTTTCCTACATCAGTTATCCTTCCTAATTGTGAAAAACAGCATCCAGCACTAGCTAATGTAAGTACAAAAGGAATTCAATGATTGAATCTTAGTTTCTTACAGAACTGAAAAGAAAGCTCAGTATCAGGATAGTTGCTGGGTGGATATGTTAAGTTAAAAATACGGTAGTTTAAATTCATTTAGGTCCTGTACTAAGATGTACATTGAATCCTCACCACCCATGGTATGTAATCAAAATTCAATTTCATCTTCCACTCTCTTTGAATTTATCCTCTGAAGCAAGTTTTTCTCTGCTTTTAAATGAAAATCCTTAGCAGGCCCAATGATTTCTTTTTTCTGATCACGCTTAGGTAATAATAAGCCCCACAATCACCTTATAATACAAAACATGATATTAATTTAATAACTAAAATGCCCACCCCACAATATTAATCCATACTTAAATCTTTAAAGTTGGGAAATCTCCTGCACCTCTACCTTGCCAGGGCCTGTATACTTGTTCTTTACCATTGCTGTAATAAATTACCACTAACTTAATGGCTCATGATGCACAAATTTATTATCTCACAGTTCTAAACATGGGAAGTGCTAGGTGGGTCTCAAGGAGCTAAAACTGAAATGTTGGCAGGGCTGCATTCCATTCTGGAGGCTCTGGGAGAGAATCCATTTCCTTACCTTTTCCACATTCTCGAGGTTGCTGGCGTTTGTTGGCTCATGGCCTCTTTCTTCATCTTCAAAGTTAGAAATAATGGGCTCAGTCCTCTCAATTCTCAAAACTAAGACCTTTCCTTTGGCCTCTCTTCTATATTTTTCTTAAAATTTTTTTAGCTTTAGTTGGACACGATATCTTTATTTTGTTTATTTATTTTTATGTGGTTCTGAGGCTTGAACTCAGTGCCTCACACACACGAGGCAAGCACTCCACCACTGAGCTACAATCTGTCCCTCTTCTATATTTTTAAGAAAACTTGTGACTGGGCTGGGGCTGTGGCTCAGTGGTAGCGCGCTTGCCTTGCATGCGTGAGTCACTGGGTTCGATCCTCAGCACCACATACAAATAAATAAATAAAATAAAGATATTGCATTCATCTACAACTAAAAAAATATTTAAAAAAAAAAAAAAAAAAAGAAAACTTGTGACTATACTGGGCCCACATGGATAACCCAGGGTACTCTCCCTAGTCTGAGGTCAGTTGATTAGCATACTGAACTCTACCTGGAACCTCAATTTCCTTTTGCGATGCATGGATCCATATTTTCAGGATCCAGGGATTAGAACAAAGCCATGTTTGGGAGAGGGGTCACTGTTCTGTAGTTACCACAGCAGCCAGCTGAAGGGTGAACACTGGTGAGGATTGATACAAGCTAGTAGGATCATGAAAGAGCAGAAAGGGAACTTTGCCCTATTTTTAAAGCTAGGTTGAAGAAAAAGATTACAAATGTTTCCCTTGCAAAATTTATATTTGTCTTTTTTTTTTGGTACCAGGGATTGAACTCAGAGGGCACTCGACCACTGAGCCACATCCCCAGCCCTATTTTATATCTTATTTAGAGACAGGGTCTCACTGAGTTGTTTAGTGCCTAGCTGTTGCTGAGGCTGGCTTTGAACTTGCAATTCTCCTGTCTCAGCCTCCCGAAATGCTGGGATTACAGGCATGCACCACCATGCCCGGCTATATTTGTCTTTTGGATAAGAGGCATTCTAACAGGAATGATGTTTCACTGTGGTTCTGATTTGCCTTTCTCTGATAATTAGTGAGGTTGAGCAATTTTTTGCATGTGTGTTGGTCATTTGTACATCTTATTTTGAGAAATGTCTATTCAGGTCTTTTAACCATTTCTAATTGTGATATTTTCTTGCTATTGGGTTATTTATATTTTTTAGATATTAACCTTGTCAGATGTATTGTTTGCAAATACAGATTCTGGCATTCTATAGGTCTTCTCTTCATTGTTTCCATTGCTATGTAGCGTTATTGTTTCTGGAACAGGGAGGTCTGATAGGAGGTGAGTGTGGCAGTGCCAACATACTCTGGAATCAGGCACCAGGAGACAGTGTGCTCTTGACACAGCCCAAAGATTTATTGTAATGCAGGAGCTTATATACATAAAAGTGTTCAACCAGAGGATTACCTAATTGATTTATAGCCAATCACTTAGAAGGTCATCTTAGTTGGCCAGAAGCCGGGGCTGGCTGACCAGAAGCCAGGGCCGGTATCTGTAGGGCTGGTATCAGTCTGGGACTATGGGAAAGCGGCAAGAAGCTGGGCCCACCGGCAAGAGCCAAGGTCAGAAGAAGAGAAGTCTGGCCAGGCATATCAGTTGGCAAAGAGCCGGGGCTAGGGGGAGAGGAGTCTCCGGGCACATCAGTTGGCAAGGGGCTGAGGCCAAGTCTTGGTGTTCCAAGGCCAGAGAGAGCAGGGTGTTCTCACCTGCTCAGCCTGACAGCTCTCCATTGCACCACACCTGTGTGGCCCAGTCTCCTACATATCTTCCTTTTCTTTTAAGTCAAAATTTGATCTTTTGATTTTTTGAATCCTCTGAGACATTAAAAAATTAGAATTATTATTAACAAGAGGCAATATGAACAGTAGTACAGTGAGAGTAGCAGTATCTTTGGCAACTTTAGTTATCATATTAGCAACAAGTTTTTGTAAGTTTAGGAGTCACTAATGGAGGGAGATTGAGAATTGGCAGTAATAATAGCACACATTAATAGATACAAAGTAGTTAGGGAAGAATTAGGTTCTGGGCTCATATCTTGAGCCTGTTGGGCAACACGTTTAAGGCCTCCCCAGGTCACTGGGGGAGCTCTGGGTGTCTTTCTCCGGCATCTCTTTGACTGTGGCTCCTCTGGAGGATCTTCTAATTTGAGTCGCTTCATCTGGACTGTCATCTGGGCTGTTGGTGGCTGGTTTGACATTTCGTCCAGGAATCCACACAGGATGTGGTTCTGAATCTGGAAATACACAAGCAAACCCTCTTCCCTGGGTTAACAAAGGATCAGGACCCCTCCATTGATTTGAAGATGGATCTCTCCAATACACCAGAGGTAATGGTGTTGTTTGTTGAATTGAGCCCCAGTGTTTAGTAGCTGGGGAGAGTCCATGTTTGTCAAAAGTTAAAAAAATTTTTGTTATAAGAATTTTTTGTAGTTGCAAAAAGGGTGAGGGTCTTGTTATTCCCTCCATTTCCCCCTTTTCTTTTACTAAGTACCATATCCCAAAACAATCCTTGTAAATTTTGAATCCAGGCAAATTACTCCATTTTAATGACAAGAAGTACTTTGTTATTTATAATGCTTTAAACAGTAGAAATCTTTAAAAATGTACAAATATTTGTGACGAAAGAAAGGACAATTATCTAATCAAAGCTAAATATGGTCCAAGCAAATAAAATAAAAATAAACCTTTATGACCTCTTATCGAATGTAGCCTTGAATCTTAAGATAGAACTTTGTGAAACCCACATTTATAAAGTTTGTCCCATATGTTAAGTCTGATCTATTTACCTTTAATTCAGGCTATCCATAAAAATCAGATTTAGTTAACATTTTAAGTCATCATTTGTTACTGAAGGAAGTCCTAGAAGGTAATTAATTACTTTTAAACAACTTGTAGAGAACAACATCCTTTATTGTCCAATTGTCTGGGAAGAAAAACATGTGAGGTAGTGACTTTAAAGACATTATTGATTTTATTTGTTTATCCAACTTAAACTTTCTGAATCACGTGAATCAAAGGTATTTGGATCCATTTTTTATTTTGTTTATGAGCACTCCATATACTAGATTTGATACACAAACACATGTAAACAATACACAATACGAAACACATGTAGACATCAAATGAAAAACAGAGGCCTCTTGAATTAAAGGTATACCTTGTAAATTGGTCTCTGAATAGAGTGTAAAAAAAAACTTTTATAGTTGGATAAAATATATCTGATCAGAAATCTTAATTTCAGTGTGCAGAGTTAAAATCAGGAACTAAAAAAATATATAGAATTTAAAATCCAAGAGTCCTGGAAAAAATGACATAGCTGTTAATTGTTTCAATAAAGTAACATGAGAAAAAAGAGAGAGAAAAGGGGCGGGGGGGAGAAACCTCAAGTTAATTTGAACATATTTCCCTTTACTTTTCTTTTTTTCTTCTTTGGTTTCAAACCCCTTATCAGGACTTTTCTAGCATTGGTGTGTAAACTCCAATTCTGTCTTGCCAGAAGAACCATTATCTGTCTGGGGCTTTTTAACCCCTTTTTCCCCAGTTGGCATTTAGGCTAGGTTTGGGTATAAAAATTTATAAAATAGTATCTCCCATGACTTCTGAGGGATAAGGCTAGCCAAATTTGAACTAACTTAAGTTGTACTTTAGTTTAGTAATGAAACCTGTAGCAATGCTCTTTAATAGTATCAAAGAGTTCCCGGAGCTGGCATTCGGGAACCTTCATTCCCATTGAATGTAAAAACCCTGTCAGCAGTTAATAGTGTACATGTATAAAGCTATTATTCTTATAAATACAAGGTCATATTTTGTTTTTTATATTTTCCCTTTGTCCTTTTGCAATGAGCATATTACAGCCAAAGTTTGAGCAGTTTCATTTGTCAACTGTTTTTGTTTCTGCCAGCTTTGGAAGACTATATATAAAAAACAACATAATCCAATGATTAATAAAACATTACCAAATGAGGCTACTAATAGAGTATATACATGACCTAAAGGATTGAGATTATTAAGACCTATAGATAATCCTTGCAAAATATCTGATCCCATGAGAGTTGGTAGGGTCTTGCTAACGGTATTAATAATTTGTTGTTCTAATCCTATTATTTCAGAAGTTAAATTTTGATGTCCTATCAATAAGCGTTTAACTTTATCCCAACCATGACTAATATTATAAGGCACAGGAGTTATACAGAAATTGGTAGAATTCCAATCACACGTTAGTACACTACGTGCTGCTAATATAGTAGGTTGATCTCCTAACCAAGATACAGTATGTTGTAAATTTAGAACATCAGTAGCCAATTGGGAATCTAAATCTTTTTGTTGTTGCCACAGCAAATGAGTCTTTATGCCATTCTCGTATATAATCAGCAGTTTGTAGTCCATTATGTGGCGCTATTCCAGCAGTTGCAGCAGTTGCTACGACAAAAGCGACAGCAAGAAAAGTGATGATAAGTCCTATCATTCGTCACGAACGATGCAAAACAAGTTACAGCATATAAAGATGTGAAACAGCAATAGAGTCTGACCAAGGACAAGTCAGATTGATAGGCATCCATCCCTCAGTCCTTGCTTTTACTATCATGACAGAATAGCTACTTTGTTCTATATCTTCCCACCAAGTCTTATTTACATATTGAGTCAATGAACAGTTTGTACAATCAATTTGACCTATAGTTTGATTCCAACTCCAATCCCCTGCTAGTAAGGAAAAGGAATTTAACACAAGCACTAGCAACATAAGAAATATTTTGTTTTAGATGGACTTCAAAAGGTGAAGACTGAAGCCGGGTGTGGTGGCTCAAGCCTGTAATCCCAGCACTTAGGGAGGCTGAGACAGGAGAATCGCAAGTTCAAAGCCAGCCTCAGCAATGGCGAGGCGCTAAGCAACTCAGTGAGACCCTGTCTCTACATAAAACACAAAATAGGGCTGGGATGTGGCTCAGTGGTCGAGTACCCCTGAGTTCAATCCCCGGTACCAAAGAAAAAGGTGAAGACTGAGATAAATCTAAAGAAAATTTTCCAGTCCACAGTCAAATTTCCCTATACCGCCCACAATTTCCATATATGATTTTGTATCTGAGGATAATGCAAGGCTTGTAACATGGGAGGCACTAAGGCATAATGTTGCATTTTTTAAAATTTAATTATTTTATTTAAATGCATTTCAAGTCATAGTACATATATAGAGCTCAATTTTTCCATTTCTCTGGTTGCAAACCAGATAGTCACACCATTTGTGTCTTCATACATGCACCAAAGGTAGTGATGACAATCTCAATCAACCATCATAATGTTGCATTTTTAACATTTCATTTCCACTCCCACTTACAGTGCCATTATGTCTATGCCACTTTAAAGTACCATTTGAAAATCTTTCTACAAACTCAGAATGATCAGGACTCCAATCAAGGATACTGACAGTAGGGGTATTAATAACTATTTTTGGCTTATGATCTCAACAATTTTCCCATTCTATCTGTGATAAAGATGCTTCAGAAAAGGTAGCTGAGCACAAAGGCATATGTGATTGTATAAAAGAATTATAATACTTAGGAGAAGTACTAAAACCTCTAGCAGAAACAAGTACTGAAAATACTGCAGTATGAAAATTATGATAGTTGACTCCCCAAGTATTATATGCATGATTATGATTATGATTTATGGTTGGTAAACAAAAGTCATGAAATCCAATACATTAAGGAATTCCTTCAACAGCAAAAGACAAGTTAGTAATGGAGTGTGGCTCTTGATGTTTGGGCAAATTTTCTACACCTCCACATTCTGGGGGAGGAAAAAAGGCTGTTTGATTAGTACATACTGGAATTGCAGGTTCTCCCCAAGAGACTCCTCTTATTAAGGGAGGATTTGGGATATAAGCCCAATAAGCATAGGATTCTGCATTAACAATACTTATCTGGCAAGTCACAATAATAAACATTGTCAAAAATAAATTAACAGAATTAAGAAAATGACTCGCTCTCTGCAATGTTTTTTCTGCTTCTTGAGTTGACTTATTTAATTGTCCCCAAGTCAGGGGAGCAGCCAGAGGTGAATACAATGGTTTTAGTATTTCCTGCTGTTTAGAACCTTCATGCCCTTGTAATTCTTGTGGACAGGGCATTTTGCAAGAAGCTCCCTTACTATAAGCTTCTAGAGAACTTTTCAGGGGGGTTTCTTTTCCCTCCCCAGACACCTCTCTCTTAGAGATGTTGATGCGTCTACTCCTTAACAAAGCTAACAACGTTGGGGACTGTGGTCCCCTTGCATGTAAATTACCCATTCCAAGGAGGCACTCACCTTGCGCAATACACCATCTTTCAGGTCCATATGCCCATCTATCAGGGTCCCTGCTCGGGCGCCAAAATGTTGTTGTTTCTGGAACAGGGAGATCTGATAGGGAGTGTGGCAGTGCAAATATACTCCAGAATCAGGCACCGAGAGACAGTGTGCTCTTGACACAGCCCAAAGATTTATTGTAATGCAGGAGCTTATATACATAAAAGTGTTCAACCAGAGGATTACCTAATTGATTTATAGCCAATCACCTAGAAGGTCATCTTAGTTGGCCAGAAGCCGGGGCTGGCTGACCAGAAGCCAGGGCTGGTATCTGTGGGGCTGGTATCAGTCTGGGACTATGGGAAAGCGGCAAGAAGCTGGGCCCACCGGCAGGAGCCAAGGTGAAAAGAAGAGAAGTCTGGCCAGACATATCAGTTGGCAAAGAGCCGGGGCTAGGGAGAGGAGTCTCTGGGCACATCAGTTGGCAAGGGGCTGAGGCCAAGTCTTGGTGTTCCAAGGCCAGAGAGGGCAGGGTGTTCTCACCTGCTCAGCCTGACAGCTTTCCATTGCACCACACCTGTGTGGCCCAGTCTCCTACAATGTAGTTTTTTAGTTTGATGCAATGTTTTTGATTAGTGGCCTGTGCTTCTGAGGTCATATTGAAATATATATTGCCCAGACCAACATCATAGAGATCTCCTTTATGTTTTCTCCTGGTAGTTTCACAGTTTATGGTCTTATGTTTTAAGTCTTAAATCCATTTTGAGATATAATCCATGGTGAGATAAGGATACAGTTTCCTTCTGCATTTGGATGTCAAGTTTTCCCAACACCATTTGCTGAAAAGACTGTCCTTCCTCCATTGTGTGTTCTTGGCATCTTTGTCAAAAAAGATTTCAAGATGGCAGAATACAGCAGGTTGCTTTCCTGGCTGCTCCATGGCATAAAACCAAGAAAGCAGACAGACAGCTTTCCAGCAAGATGGTGAACAAAAAAAAAAAAAAAAAAAAGAGGGTGGACTTTACTGGAATTTAGTACTGGACACTCAAAGCAGATCAGGGACTCAGGAGTTTGGATATTAAAAAAATAAGGAAGAAATCTCCAGTGCCACAGCTTCAGTTGGAGGCACCAGGCAGAGTGGTCCCTCCATGAGCACAAGGAGGGATAAAGGAATTAAAGGTACCCAGGAAGACTGAGGCCTGTCTAAGTACAGAGAGTTTAGAGATCAAAGACATGGCCCAACTAAACCGAAAGGCATGCTGCATAATAGCCTTGTATGGGAAAGAACCATCTCTCTGCCAGAGGTTTGCAGAGGACAGAAGAAAGAACCATTTTGCAGCCATGGTTCAGGGACTGGCAACTAAGGGAGCTAATTCCTGGAAAACACAAGTCTGGCCCAAAATACATGCCTGGCAAACCCACACTACATGACATAGAGTATATGCCTAAGAAAATCAAATGTGGAATGTTTACACAAGGGACAACTGGTCATGGAAATCCACATAGCTGTCCCCCTCCTGTTCTAATTGGGAAGCTTGAGGGACTGACTTGGAGAGATGCATCTGACCAGGAATTTGCAAGGGCCAGGGAGGGAGAGACTAAGTTTGGAGACTGAACCTAAGACCAGGAAATGTGGGGTCCACAGGCGACATAGTGGACCAAGAACTGGCTCCTCTACCAGTGGAACCCAGAGGAGATCCCTAGGGTGCAGTCTTCCAGCATGCACCAGCAATTGATGAGCCCTGGAAGTGCACTGATTTAAAATCTCCAGACCAATCAGCATCCAGCAAAGAGACTAGAGCCTGCATAAGCTTAAACTCCACTTCCAGGGGTCCAGCCTACAGTATTACCTCTCTCACCCTAACAACCTCACCCTGATGGTGGATCAAGCATTATACTTCAGACAACCCCACCTAACTGCTGAGAAGGGAAGCTGAGAATCTTTTGAATTCCAATGGAAATAATTCTTTAACTTTTTATTGAGATTGTTTTCTTTTTTCTTTTCTCTGCTTAATTGCGACCTTAATGGTTCATGGACATTTATTCAAATTCTTATGTGTTTTTTCTTTTTTTCTCATTGCTATCATTTTTTAAACCAGTTGTTTTTCATGAGTCAGTTTTTTGAGAACTAGGGAGCTGGATTAGTATATTTCAGTTTTGATTTGTATTCTTTCATTTTCTTTTTATTTTTTAAATTTTTATTTTATACATTTTTTCTTTCATTTATCTGTTTCCCTTCAGTCTTTCTCTTTTCTTCTGCTAATAGCCAATCTCTATTGTTCTCTTTCACTCTTCCTTTAATTTTTTACTTCTATCCTCTCTCCTTCTCCCTCATTGTCATCAAATCCTACATCACTTCTGTTCTCTCCCTGTCCACCATTCGAAATTGTAATCCCTTTTGCAAACTTACTGTTTTTATTGTAGGCAATAACTGATGATATCTTTCTGTTTATTTTGACAACACTGTAGACATCATAGGAGGAATTCCTTGGTTTAATGCTGTATATTGTTTGCATTGGTGTTATTATTTGTCTCCCCCTAAACAGTGAGGTATTGGAAACCTTCAGGGAAACTATAAGTCCACAGGGTAGAAACTCTACTGCCTCAGATTCATACTGATAGATGGGTAGACACACACAACAACATAAAAAAGCAAGGGAACAAATTGCACTGAACAAACCAAGATACTTCAATAACAGAATCCATCAATACTGCAGTGGAAGAAATGTCAGAGAAGGACATTAGAATGTACATAGTTAAACTAATATGCAAGGTAAAGGACAAAGTAAGGAATGATATCAGAGAAAATACATGAGGTGAAAGATCATTTCAACAGAGATTCTGAAAAACAGAAATCCTCAAAATGAAGGAATCAATAAACCAAATTAAGAATTCAATAGAAAGCATCACTAACAGGCTAGACCACTTGGAAGACAGAATTTCAGGCAATAAAGACAAAATATATAATCTTGAGAACAAAGTTGGCCATGAAGAAAAGGTGTTAAGAGACCATGGGCAGAACTTCCAAAAATTTGGGATAACATGAAAGGACTAAATTTAAGATTTATCAGGATAGATGAAGGCATGGCAATACAAATGAAAGGAATGCACAATCTTTTCAATGAAATAATGTCAAATTTCCAAAATCTAAAGAAGGAAATGAAAAATCAAATACAGGAGGATTACAGGACCCCAAATATACAAGATTACAACAGACCCAAACCAAGGCACATCAGTATGAAAATGCATAACATACAGAATAAGGATAGGATTTTAAAGGCTGCCAGAGAAAAATAACAAGTCACATTTAGAGAGAAATCAATCCAGATCTCACCTGATCTCTTAACCCAGACACTCAAAGCTAAAAGGTCTTGGAATAATACATACCAAGCTCTGAAATAAAATGAATGCCAGCCAAGAACACTATACCCAGCAAAATTAAGCTTCAGAATTAATGAAATAAAAACTTTCCATCATAAGGCTGGGGCTGTAGCTCAGTAGTGGAGCACTTGCCTCACAAGTGTGAGGCACTGGGTTTGATCCTCAGCACCGCATATAAATATATAAATAAAGCTATTGTGTCCATCTACAACTAAAAAAATATTTTAAAAAAAACTTTCCATCACAAACAAAAGTTAAAAGAATTCACAACTAGAAAGCCTCCTCAACAAAACATACTCAATAAGATATTTCATGATGAAGAAATGAAAAATAAAAGTGAAAACCAGCAAAGGGAGAAACTATAATAAAATAATAGTAAATCAATGGAGAAACTAATTCAAATTAAAACCCAAAAACAAATCCAAATGACAGGAAATAAAAATCATTTCTCAATAATAACATGAACATAAATGACCTAACCTCATCAATCAAAAGACATAGACTGACAGATTGGATTAAAAAACAAGACCCAACAATATGCTGTCTCCAAGAGACTCACCTCATAGCAAAGACATCCACAGAAAAAAAAATAAGAGTGGGAAAATATATATCACTCACATGGATCTTGTAAACAAGCAGGGGTTTCTATCCTCATATCAGATAAAATGGAATTCAAGCCAAAGTTAATTAGAAGGGACAAAGAAGGATATTTCGTACTGCTGAAGGGAATTATACATCAGCAAGATATAATAATTGTAATTATTTATGCCCCAAACAATGGAACATCTATATACATCAAACAAATGCTTCTCAATTTCAAGAATCAAATAGACAACAACACAATAATACTAGGTGACTTTAACACACCTCTCTCATCACTGGATAGAACCTCCAAACAAAAACTAAATAAAGCTATAGAACTTAAAAATTCATAATTTAGATGTAACAGACATATATACACTATTCATCTATCAATGATTGAATACCTTTCTTCTCAGCAACAGACAGATCCTTACCTAAGACAGACCATATCTTAGGCTACAAAGCAACTCTTGGCAAATACAAAAAATAGAGATAATACTTTGCATTCTACCAGATCACAATGGAATGAAATTAAAAATCAATGAGAAAATTAAAAATAGAAGCTACTCTAAAACCTAGAGACTAAATAATATGCTATTGGATGACCAAAGAATAGAAAAATAAATCAGGGATGAAATTTCAAAATACTGAGGTAAATGAGAACAGTGATATAACCAAAATCTCTGGGACACTATGAAGACAGTGCTAACAGAAAAGTTAATTGTATTGAGCTCCTTTATTAACACACTAGAAAGTTAACAAATAATAACCTTATATTACATCTTAAAGACCTAAAAAAAGAAGAACATGTCAACCCCAAAATGCTACAACCTGCATGGCCATTAATTCAGAAACCCATCAAGAGGTGATGGTGGCTTAGAAAAGATAAACAGACATACAAAGAGAGAAAAGGTTGAAACCAGGTGGATCATCACACCATGATGGAGATATCATAACCCAGAGCTAGCTCAGCACACTTATTATATAGGGTTTAATATCAAAATGATTTTTTCTGGGAAAGTTTCTTCAAAGCATGCAGGATGAAGGACAAACTTCTGAGCAGCCTAATTATAATTATCAACTTGTGCTCATAATTCCTTACCCTTGGCAGCTAGTGTCTGAACTCAGTGTCAAGATAGTCCCATGGCAAGCACAGAACCTCCTTTGAACAGGGCATCACCATAGCAGCTGGGCAGTCTTGATTTGGACCTTTGCACAAGGAGTTACCAGCAGGGGCATGTTCCTGTCACCAGAAAATCAGAGACCATAATTCAAATCACCACTCCTGACACCAAAAGCAGTAGAAGGAAGTAAATAACTCAAACCAGAGCTGAAATCAATAAAATTGAAATGAAACAATCCAAAAATAGACAAAACAAAAATAAAAATTTTTATTTCTTTCAAAAAATGAAATGGATAAACCTCAGCCAAACTAATGTAGAGAAAGAGAAAACTCAGATTACTAAAATTCATGATGAAAAAGGAACTATCACAACAGACACTGTTGAAATACAGACAAAAATCAAACTATTTTAAAAATTTATTCTCTAATAGAAAATATTTAAGACATCAACAAATTTCTAGAGACCTGTGACCTACTAAAAGTGAATCAGGAGGACAGAAAATTTAAACAGATCATTTTCAAGCAATGTAATTGAAGATGCCATTAAAAGCCTACCAACAAAGAAAAGTCCAGGACCAGACAGATTCTCAGCCATATTCTACCAGACCTTCAAAGAAGATTCTCCTCAAGTTATTCCATGAACTAGAAAAGGAGGGAACACTTCCAAACTCATTTTATCACTGACACATCAAGAAAATTTCAGACCAATATCCCTGATGAACATAGATTTTTAAAATTCTCAATACTGTCAAATCACATACAAAAACATATTTAAAAGATAGTGCACCATGATCCAGTTCATCCCAGGGATGCAAGGTTGGTTCAACATATGGAAATGAATAAGTGTAATTCATCACATCAATAGACTTAAAGACAAGAATCACATGATTATCTCAGTCGATGTAGAAAAAGCATTTGACAAAATATAGCATCAATTTGTGTTCAAAGCAGTAGAAAACCTAGGGAGAGTAGAAACATACTGCAACATTGTAAAAGCTGTATATGCTAAACCCAAGGGCAATATCCTAGTAAATGGAGGAAAATCGAAAGCATTCTCTCTAAAAACTGGAGCAAGAGAGGGATGCTCTCTTTCACAACTTCTATTAAACACAGTACTGGAAATTCCATCCAGAGAAATTAGATGAAAAAAATCAAAGGGATACCAATAGGAAAAGAAGAACTCAAACTATCACCATTTGCTGATGACATGACTCTACACTTAGAAGACCCAAAAAACTCCACCAGAAAACTTCTAGAACTCATAAATGAATTCAGCAAAGTAGCAGAATATAAAATTATCACCCATAAATCAATTGTGTTCTTATGTATCAGTGATGAATCCACTGAAAGAGAAATTAGGAAAACTACCCCATTCCTAATAGCCTCAAAGACAATAAAATACTTGGGAATCAATCTAACAAAAGAGGTGGAAGACCTCAACAATGAAAACTTACAGGACTCTAAAGAAAGAAATTGAAGAAAACCTTAGATGGAAGGACCTCCCATGTTCTTGGATAGGCAGAATTAATATTAGCAAAATGGTCATACTACCAAAAGCTCTATACAGATTTAATGCAATTCCTATTAAGGTTCTGATGATGTTCTTCATAGAAATATAAAAAGCAATCATGAAATTCATTTGGAAAAATAAGAGACCCAGAATAGCCAAAGCTATCCTCAGAAGGAATAGTGAAGGAGGAGGCATCACAATAACATCTTAAATTAGACCACAGAGCTATAGTAACAAAAACAGCATGGTATTGGCACTAAAACAGACATGTAGAACAATGGGATAGCTTAGAAGACACAGAGACAAACCCACATAAATACACTTATCTCATACTAGACAAAGGCACCAAAAACATACATTGGAGAAAAGACAGCCTGTTCAATGAATCATGCTAGGAAAACTGGAAACCTATATGTAACAAAATGATATTAAAACCTCTCACCCTGCACAAAACTCAGCTCAAAGTGGATCAAGGACATAGGCAAAAGACCAGAGACCCTGTGCCTACTAGAAGAAAAATTAGGCCCAAATTTCCATCATGAAGATTTAGGAACTGACTTTCTCAACAAGACTCCTGGTGCAAGAAGTTAAATCAAAAATCAATAAATGGGATGGCAGCAAACTAAAAACTTCTTCACAGCAAAGGAAACAAGAATGTGAAGAGAGAGCCTACAGAATGGGAGAAAATCTTTGCCACATGTATCTCAGACAGAGCATTAATATCCAAGATGTATAAAGAACTCAAAAAACTTAACACCAAAAAACCAAATAACCCAGTCAATAAATGGGCTAAGAAACTGAAGAGACACTTCACAGAAGAAGAAAGATGATCAGTCAACAAATATATGAAAAAATGTTCAACATATCTAGCAATTAGAGAAATGCAAATCAAAACTACATTGAGATTTCATCTCACTCCAGTCAAAATGGCAATTATCAAGAGTACAAGTTAATACAATAAATGTTGGTGAGAATGTGGGGAAAATGTTCGCTCATACACTGCTAGGGGAACTGAAAATTGGTGCAACCATTCTAGAAAGCAGTATGGAAATTCCTCAGAAAACTTGGAATGGAACCACCATTTGACCCAGTTATCCTACTTCTCAGTAGGATATCCTACCAACAGAGCTATATCCCCAGCCCCACAATACTTGACTCAAAATACAATACAGGGCTGGGGACACTCTACTCAGTTGGTAGAGTGTTTGCCTCATCTGCACAAGGCCCTGGATTCAATCCTCAGCACCACGAAACACACACACACACACACACACACACACAATATAGCGTAACCGCAACAGCTTGAAACAAAATAGTGGAAAAGGATAGAGAATCAGAAATAAACTCAAGTATTTGTAGCCAGCTGATTTTTTAATTTGTTCTTTTTAGTTATACATGACAGAATATATTTTGACATATCACACATACATGGAGTATAACTTCCCACTTTTATGGTTGTACATGTGTGGAGGGCTTGCCCTGATATTAAGTGCTTGCCTAGCACTTAAAATCAGCATACTGTAGTGACATGACCACATCAATGTTTATAGCAGCTCAATTCATAATAGCTAAGCTATGGAATCAACCCAGGTGCCCTTCAACAGATGAATGGATGAAGAAAATGTGGTACATATACACAATGGAATATTACTCAGCCATAAAAAAAGATTGAAAGTATGGCATTTGACAGTAAATGGATAGAACTATCACAATAAGTAAAATAAGCTAATCCCCAAAAACCAAAGGCTAAATGGTCTCTCTTATACGCTGACTCACAATGAGCGAGGGTGGGATGATTCATCAGATTGGACAGGAGGGAGTATTGGGAAGAGGGGAACAGGAACGGGAAAGACAGTAGAATGAATCAGGACATAACTTTCTAATTTTCATATATGAATATACGACCATTGTAACTCCACATCACATACAACCATAAAAGTGGGAAGTTATACTCCATGTATGTATGATATGTCAAAATATATTCTACTGTCATGTATAACTAAAAAGAACAAATTTAAAAATCAGCTGGTTCTCCATTCTTTTCCACTATTTTTGTTTCATGCTGTTGAGATTACTCATCTTTGTATTTTGTTTTAAGTCAAATATTGTGGGGCTATAGATATAGCTCAGTTGGTAGAGTGCTTGCCTAGCATGCACAAGTCCCCAGGTTCAATCCCCAGCACCACCACAAAAAAAAAAAAATCAAGTATTGTGATGCCTCCAGCATTATTATTTTTGCTCAGGACTGCTTTGGTTCTTTGAAGTCTTTGGCACTCTCAAACAAATTTTAGGATTGTTTTTTCTGTTTCTATAAAGAATGTCATTGACATTTTGGTAGAGTACAATTAATCTGTAGATATCTTCAGGCACTACAGACATTTTAACAATATTAATTTTTCCAATCCACAAATGGGTTGTTTTTCCATTTTGTGTATGTGTACGTGTGTCCTCTTCTGCTTCCTTCATCCACATTTCATAGTTTTCACTGTAGAGTTTTTTAATCTCCTTGGTTAAATTTATTCCTAGGTTTTGTTTTTGCAGCTAATGGAATTATATTCTTGATTTCTTTTTCAGCTAATTCATCGTTGGCAAATTGAAATGTTTATTTTTGTATGTGATCCTATGTCCACAAATCACTGAATTTAGCAGTTCTAAGTATTTTGATGAAGTATTTAGGTTTTTCTACATGTAATATAATGCTATTTGCAAACAAGGATAATTTGATTTCCCCTTTCTATTTGGATGCCCTTTCTTTTTCTTGCCTATTTGCTCTGGCTATGACTTCCAAATTATGTTGAATAAGAGTGGCAAAAGTGAGTATCCTTGTCTTGTTCCAGATTTTAGAGGATGTTTTCAACTTTTACCCATTTTGTATGTTAGCTATGAATTCATCATCAATAGCACTGTGTGGAAGTATATTCTGTCCATATCTGATAAGTTTTTATCATGAATATTGAATTCTATCAAATGCTCTTTATGTCTATTGAGATGATCATATGGTTTTTGTCCTTTTGATGAATGTTTGATATGCATATGTTGAACCATCCTTGCATTCCTGAGATAAACCCACTTAATCATGGTGTATAATCTTTTTTGATGTGCTATTGTATCTCACCAGAGATATTAGTATTGTATCTCACCAGAGATATTAGTCTATAATTTTATTAGATATTGTATCAGAGATATTAGATATTGTATCTCACCAGAGATATTAGTCTATAATTTTATTGTTTGTCATTATATCCTTATGTGGTTTTGATAGCAGGGCAATGCTGGCCTCGTAGAAGGAGTTTGAAAGTATCCCCTTCTCCTTCAATTTTTTTTGGTAAGATTTTGAGAATTGATGTTAGTTGTGCTTTGAATGTTTGGTAAAATTCAGCAGTGAAGTCATCAGGTCTTGACCTTTTTGATGAGAGAGATTTTCTTCACAGAAGAGGGCACATTACAACCAATGCCACAGAAATTCTTTTAAAAAGATCATAGGAGACTATTATGAACAATTATAGGCCAATGATTTTCACAACCTAGAAGAAATGGATAAATTCCTAGAAACATATAAACTACCAAGATTAAATCAAGAAGAAACAAAGCCCAAGCAGTAAAAAATCAAATGAGATTTAGTTAGGAATTTTAAAACTTCCAACAAAGAAAAGGCCAGGAACCACCTACAAGAAGAAACCAGTGAAATGGAAGCAGTGAAAACAGGCAGCTAGAAGCTACTGAGGGTGAGGAACAGCCAGATTACTTTGGGCATTATGGATCACGTTAAGGATTTTCTTTTTATCCAAAGACATTGAATATGTCTTTGGTTTGTGACACCATCAAGATTAGCACTTTGGGGCTGGGGTTGTGGCTCAGTGGTAGAGCTTTAGCATGTGTGAGGTATTGGGTTCGATTCTCAGCACCACATATAAATAGATGAACAAAATAAAGGTTAATATCTAAAAAGTATTTTTAAAAATTAGCGTTTTGAAAATCCATTGTCTACTGTGTGAACAATGGGTAAGGATAGCAAGGTGGGGCACCAGGTTTGAGGCTATTAGGATACCCTGGCAAAGAAATTGTGGGGACTTTCACTAAGGTGATATAGGAAGAAGTAAACAGATTCAAATGTATTTTGAAGAAAGAATTGGTGAAATGTTGTGTTTGCAGGGTAAGAGTGAGACAGTGGCAGTTATCAGGATGAACAAGCTTAGAAGTTAAGCAGAGGATAATGAAGCTGTAAAGGGAGAGGTGAGAACATGCTGGAGTTAGGAGAAAGGGGTGCTTTGTCAACTAAAGAAGAGAGGTCTAAGAAAGAGAAACATTGATGATGGAGGAAACTACTTTGAACACTGCTGCTCGTAAAAATTGTGCACGGGGTGTAGAAAGAACAGGAAGTACGGCCACAGCGACCCACAAACATCTCTTTCAGTGGCACAAGTCAACTTTTCCTTATGAAGGAGCTGCTGCCATGCCGCATTTTTGTTTTTTCCTTCTAAAAGCCAGCTGCCTCCAGAGGAACCTACCATCTCTAAGCCCTTTTTTTGTGGCCTCCGAGATGTTTCCAAGTTCCAAGCTCATTGATAGGACCTCAAATATTCATTCATTCAATTAGCCATGCTTAGCCACCAGGTGCAGCCCATCCTAAACATGACAAAATGTCTGCAAAATATTATATAAAGCAGTCTCCTCTCTCAGGCCTAGAGTCAGTGGTGTAATTCAAGACAAGGCACATACTGCGTCACCTATTAAAAATCATGCCAGATGAGCCTTAGATGACAATCCTTCCTGTCCTTAGTCCATTGTCTCCACTGAGACGAGTGTACAGTGCTGACTCTGGGTGGGTTGGGAACTTTTTGGATACTCTGCTGATAAGTCTGCAGATCAAGAGAAAGATGGCTTCTCTTTTATGCATGGACTGCTTGTGGAAGAAGCATAGAGCAAACATAGTTGATTCTATAGCTAAGACAGAAGCATGTAGGCAACAGAAAGCATGTGGTTGGAGAGGTAGGGCCAGACAGTAGTGCTGGTAGAGGAAGGAGAGGGGTGTGCTCTGGAGAAGAGGGGACACAGGCTCTGCCACCAGGGGGAAGTGGGAGTGGGTTCACATGCTCCTAGCAGGACACATGAGAAGAAATTCATCTTGGAGGTTGCCAAACTTGAAAAAGATATTTTGCAAGTAGATGGGCGTCTCTCCAGACTTTCACAAGGATTTGGAATACACAGGGGCTAAGATCTATTCAGAGAAGAGTGATCTTAAGGAAACTTTTCTTCCAAAGAACCTACCTAGGCATGAAAGAAAAACCTGGGAAGAACGGGAACTTCACCACAAGGCCTCATGGGCACCTTTCAGCTGTGTCTGTGTCACAACACACTGCTCTTGCAAATTTAGAATGACTCTCTAGTCCTGCTGCCTAGAAAATGAGGACAGTGCCCTCAGTTTCTCTTCCTTGCTGTCATTCTGTCCTGGAAATATTTTCTGTAGCTGGGCCTTCACCCCTGCTATTTACATACAGTCTGGCTCCACTGAGGTGGGGAGAAGTTTTGTTAAGAAAGGGAAGCACTAAGAATATAAAGGCCAGCATATACCCAACTAGTTTTGACCGCTCTGAATTTGATGGGTAATCCATAAGAAAATGGTTCCATTTTAGTCACCTCTTCTCTTCCTTCACTTTTACCTTCCCTTCCTGATGTGGGTAAATGAACTTGCTTTTCCAGAACTCTGTCACTCTCATTTGGACATCGTGGCTTATGAGATGGGGTCCAGCTTCCTACCACTCCCCAGACTTTGGCTGTTCCTGATGAGATCTTATGTTGGCCCAGATGAGCCCCTGGTGTCCCCCAGACCAAGTCGCCTTGCTTCAGGTGTCAGAAAAATGTACTGATAGGTTGTTATCATCTGCCTAAAGCACCTCCACATTTCAGAAAACATTTCACACAGAAGAGTTCAGAATCCTGGGAATCAGTCCGCATTTTATTTTACAGTACATTCATATAAGTTCCTGCATTTCCAAGGTAACCAGATCACATTCAGATTAGCACTGCTGGTAATAAAATCATACAACTTCCCTGGCTTCAAAAACAAGATAGGGCAATGTACATTAATACTTCTTTCCCTTTAATACTGCAGAAGATAATACATCACACACACACAAATCACATGCCTTTTACAATCCAGTGTGAAGGCATTTTATGTTGAAATTAAGCCATATGGAACATGGGGAGAATAAGAGTTTCAAAGTTCCCTAGCATTTCTGCCAACGCCATCTTTCTCTTAACTCACAGGGGTAAGATTCAGCTTCAATGCCTTGGGAAGTGAGGGATGGAAAAGTAGAGGGTTATTTAAAATTCTGAAACTCATGGCTTTTCAGGCTACTTCTGTAAAAACTATTTAAATAACCTAAAATTTAAAGAGTTAATACAAATAAGGGATAGTAATATAGGAAGCACCTGGGGGAAAAACTCCACCAGTTACTAATGGGAAATTTAAACTGCAGACATTTCACAAAAATGGAAAATCTGTATCACATCCAGTAATATGTAAATTCTCAAGATGTATTTTCATTTTACAGTAATATGTAAATTCTCAAGATACATTTTCATTTTACTGAATGAAAACACTATGATCCATGTTCTGGTCTTGAACAGTTCATAAAAATCTTCCATCTGCAATATTTACTATAAGCCATCCTATATCATTTACCCATCTAAGAATACAGCTGACCAATATACCCAATCCTTACAAACTGAGCTATAATAAAGACTAAAACAAGATAGGTAGGAGAAAAATCCAAAGTGTGGGAAAGCAAGAAGTTAGACTTGTTTGGGTCATGTGACTAAACAATTTCATTATCAAATGGTTTAGACCCTGGTCCAACACAGCTGGAATGATAAGTTACTGAAGATGCAAGCCTCCATCCAGAAAGACAGTGTGCCTATGCAGCATCTTTCTCCTACAAGTTCAATGTGCTTTAGGTAAAATCATTACTTCATTGCATAATTAAGTACATGATTCAGAATATCCTCAGACTTGCTGTTAACGCCAGTGACTAATGAGCCTTTTGCCACTTGCTTCCAAGAAGCTGTTGAGTCCTGAACTTACCAGGTTCTGAATAAAATCGATATGCATATTTGTTGATCCTGAAAGAAATCCCACCCCGTTCAAGGCAGAAAAATATGATGGAAGAAGGAATAAGACACTTCTTAAGAAAGCCACAAAACATCTTATGAAAAACCAGAGCCAGTGCATATTTTACAACCCCTGAAGAAAGCCCCCTGTAGCAGGGTGGGCAAAGGGAGCAGTGATGTTTTTGAAACCAGAGTGACTTGCAGCTAACTGCCTAACAGTAAATTCACAGAGTAAAATGCAGAATAAGTCGACATATAACCAAGGTTTACATTATATCTAGAAATATGTTTTATGCTTTAAAAAAATTGCAATGCACTCCAAAAAAATTTTTCTGATAATTCATGTACAACAGAAGGCACTGTTATCCGCATAAATCCATGGATTCTGCATGGCAAAAACCTGAGACCTGCAAGTCGATCCAATCCTCTAAAAACTACCTTGGGCTTTCAGCCTTTGGAGCATATGGTTTGTCCTTCTCAATGCAATGATTCTGTTTTTCTTTAATTTCATACATTACAGTAGCTGTTGAAAATATATATTCCAGGGTAAGAAAGGTCAAAGGGGAAAGGGAGAGTGGATAAAAGTACTGCCTAATGCCAGGTGGTAACTGGTGCAGCAGGAGGGCCCTGAAAAGTAGCCCCCTAATTTCTCCCCTTGACTCTGACTCTCTTTGTGAAATTGTGAAATAAAACACAGCGATGACATCTGGTCAGCTGATGTCCTTCCTTCAGTTGTTGCCTGGCACAGTCCCAAAGTTAAATGCAGAGAGAACTCCTTTGTTCTCAAAGGTGAATCCTCCCTGTTGTTCAATCTTCTTCTTTGCCTCTAGCATTAAAAAAAAAAGAATAAGAAAACAGAATAGTCTTTAAGGTACAAAGCTGGAAAGAATCTCCAAAGAGCCAGATTTTTTTTTTTTTTTTTTTTTTTTTTGGTACCAGGGATTGAAATCAGGGGCACTCGACCACTGAGCCACATCCCCAGCCCTATTTTGTGTTTTATGTAGAGACAGGGTCTCACTGAGTTGCTTAGTGCCTCACCGTTGCTGAGGCTGGCTTTGAACTCGCGATTCTCCTGTCTCAGCCTCCCTAAGTGCTGGGATTACAAGCGTGAGCCACTGCGCCCAGCTCAGAGCCAGATTCTTATATACTTAGAACTGAAGAAATGTGACTTACAGTATTAGTTACTTGGCCAAATTGAATGCCAGCCTTTAGCAGACCCACATCAATAAGTAATTATACTTAATATCACAAAAAAAAACTGCTACAATAAGTGAAATGAAAAGAAGTCTCAAGCTAGATTCCAGTAGCTTCAGCATCTCTACTGCTGAAAAGAGCCAAACTTCTCATAGCAGGAGGGCTGATACTAAATCTGAAGATCTAAGTCTGTGCAGAAGAACCAGAGTTCTAAACTCTAGATGCCAGTCTACAATGTTTCCTACCAAAATATTTTTATAATCACAAAATCTTTTCCACTGCTAATCTAGGAGTGACCATAACAATCTCAACATAAAATAATTTCCTTAGCTTAAAAACTGAAAATCAACAAGAGTCCCCAACACAAAAAGCCCAACAAATATAAATGGAGAGCATTTGTTATGGTTTGGATTGTAAACGTCCCCTAAAGGCCCACATGCTGAAGGCTTATTGCCAGACTTGGCACTATTAGGATGGGAAGAAACCTTCAAGAGGCAGGGTCTAGCTGGAGGAAGGTAGGTCAACAGGGGCATGCCCTTGGACGGAATACTAGGGCCGTGGCTCCTTCCTTTCTCTGTTTCCCAGCTACCTCGGTGAGTAGGTTTCCTCCACCACACACTCCTGCATCATGTTCACCCTCACCACAGGCTTAAAAGCAACAGGGTCCAGTGACCATGGACTGAAGCCTCTGAGACTGTAAGCCAGAATAAACTTTTCCTCCTTATAAGTTAATTTTCTCAGGCATTTTGTTGAATTCATAAAGTGCCTTTGGTCCACCTGTGGTTAAGATATTTAAGTAGGTGTCCATCTGATTATGTCTCCCTCAGCAAGACTCATACCAACCCTTACTTCTTACCTGTAGCTCCAATAACATAAGGATGTGAATGGGAACTCCACTAATAAACACATAATGGACAGGTTTTCAGAGATCTAAAATATTAGGAATGATTAAAAAGAACAACCATACAATCATGATAAATCCTCATTATCATAAAGGGTTGGTCTATAAAAATTTTAAAAGAATATTTAGGTGCCCCCTAGCTCACTGAAAAAGGCTGGCCACTGGCACTCTGACACATGATGTCAATGTGAAAATGACTGGCTGACCTGCCACCGTCCTTCGGTGCTCTGCCAATGTGTACACCTCCTGCAGCGTTCTCTTCTGGTCCTCACTGAGAGGTGCTAACAGCAGTTGGTACCAGGCAGCATCCCGATTCTGCACAGCTGTTGCATTTCAGGTGTGTGTAGGAGAAGGAGAAAAAGATAAGAGTCCAATAACAACTATTATCTCAGAGAAAAATGAGTGGCATGATCAAATTACGATAAAATTACTTCAGATAATAAGAGGATGATGCAACTTAACCAAGGAATAAATTGTTGTTGTTCTTTCTAAAATTTTACCATCTACAAATGTTCCCTAATATCCATATCTTGGGATGGACACACACACCTATAGTCACTTGTTACTATTTTCCTCTAGAATTTTCATACAACCTGTAGCTTGGCATTACTCCTATACCAAGGTTTCAAATCTCTACATTTAGGCAAAAATCTTCCCCTTAGTCTACTGAACTTTTCTACTTAGATAGCTCATCTCAAATTCTGCACAACTAAAACCAAATCCAGTGTTTTCCTCCCAAAGCCTGTTTATCTCCCTATTTCTGTCACTAGTTCTGTTAGTCTCCAAGGCAAGCATCCCAACAGCCCTTAATCACCTCTGATCATGCTCTTTTCATGTCCAATCCTCTGAGTCTTTCTTAATGTCTTCTACCTATATGCTTCTTCCTATTAAATCCCATACTCTACTCCAGGACCCTATTACTCCTAATTTAATAAAGTAATCTCACAATGTTTGGTTCCCTCAGCTCTTTTTACACATTAATATCTGAAAACTCCCCTAAGGTAAACTACCACATCTCAAGGTCAACCCCTTACAGAAAACACTCAACACTCCATTGGGGAATGGTGTCCAGAATTCAAAGCTGCTACAATCTGGTCCTATTTCCTTCCTTCACAGAGACTTTCAGCAGTGGTCATTACAAACTGGTCCAAAGCTGGTTGTCTATCACTTAAGGAGCATTTTAATAATACCATAGATGCTGGGCACAGAGGCATATACCTATAATACCTATAATTCCAGCTACTTGGGAAGCTGAGGTAGAAGGATCACAAGGTTCAGGCCAACCTTAACAACTTAGAAAGACCCTCTCTCAAAATAAAAAATCAAAAGGACTGGAGATGTGGCTCAGTGGTTAAATACCCCCAGGTTCATTTTCCAGTACCAAAAACAAAATAGAAAAGGGATAGGGGTATAGCTCAGTGGTAAAGCACCTCTAGAGTCAATCCCCATTACTGAAAAATTCAAAAATAAACTACATATTCTGAGACTCTCTCCAAGGCCTAAAATCTTCCTTGGTGACTAGGGTGCATACTCATGTCTGGGAAAAACTATCTTGGTACATATCTTCATATTCCACCTCCACATTTATGCTTTTGTTTTCCTAATGCTTTGGAATGACATTCCCTGTATTCTTTCCCTTTAATTCCTGTGAAATTTCAATAAAAACATGTAGGTAGTTTTTATCTTCATCAATGGTATTTGTAGCAACACTAAATGATGCCAATATATTATGCTAATATTGCCCCTGTTGGTAAAAATATTTTCTACACAAGCATGTCCATTTTAATGTCACTTACAGTAATAAAAAATTATAAATAATCCTAAATGTCCAACAATAGAAGTTATATTATGATACAATCACAGAAATACCACCTGACCATAAAAGAAATAACATGCATTAGAGGGATTATAATTTCTTTAATAATTTTTTAAATATTATCATTTGTTGGCTAATATAAATTACTAGCCCTAAGTAATAAAATAAAGGGATCGCTACTAAACAGAAATCATACCAACAAAAGGAATATTTTACAAAGTCAGATGATATTAAACTAGCTCAACTACATATTAAAAATAGACATCTATGACATTAAAAAATTAAATACATGCCTCATCCTCTCCAGCCTTCTTATGGGACAAATTCTCAGCCTTTATACTTCCTAATGAGAGATTATTTATTGATCAGAATCTAGGGAACTTATATACAAGTGTTCCCTCATTAGCATAACCATCCAGGAGTAAGAGAAACAACTCTAACACCAGCTAGATGCAATTGCCCCTCCTAAAATATACCTCTTCATGGATGGTCCTAATATGTCAGGGCCTTCAGTTCAGCTTCTCAATGTATCCAAAGTTAATAACATTTCAAACTGCTCCCTCTGTGCAGGATTGGATAATAACTGATTCCCATTGGTGTTCCTCTCAATACCTCAAACTGACCCTAAGGGCCCCTCCCTCCAACCTTTGAGGAAGTACCTCTTTTCATACACTTCCTCTAGTCCCCGCTCCCTGTGACCAGATCATAAAGTCTCTTCCCCAACCTTTGTTCTGCCAAGGT
The DNA here is from genome assembly GCA_004024805.1 of Geosciurus inauris. NCBI lineage: Eukaryota > Metazoa > Chordata > Mammalia > Rodentia > Sciuridae > Geosciurus > Geosciurus inauris. The sequence goes on along the minus strand of PVHX01000551.1, from coordinate 239,220 downwards.
TCCTTTTCTAGTGCAATGATGTCCTAACAAAAATCTAAGCCTCAATATGCCCTTCGCCTTTTGTGTTCCCTCCACCTTGGTTCCTCAATTAACTCTATGCAGCCAGGCTGAATTAATATGGTTTGTTACTACCTCCCTTTCAGGGCAAGACGAACTGTCTTCCAACCACTAGTAGTTGGACTCACTGTGGCCTCCTCACTCGCTGCCTTCAGGGTGAAGGCAGAAGGACTTGGGTAACCGCTATTCAAAGGCTTAAACAACAACTTCAAAAGGCCATGGAGGGGGGCTGGGATTGTAGCTCAGTAGTAGAGTGCTTGCCTCACATGCGTAAGGCACTGGGTTTGGTCCTCAGCACCAATAAAAAATAAATAAATAAGGATATTGTGTCCATCTACAACTAAAAAAATATTAAAAAAAAAAAAAAAAAAAAAAGGCCATGGAGGCATTGGCCACCTCTTTTGCCTCCCTACAATGGCAGATAACATCTATTGCCCAAGTTTCGTTGCAGGACCATCAAGCCATACCCCTCATAACAGACAAAGGAGGAAAGGAACATGCCTATTCCTGAAAGAATTGATCAGATGTCAATAACCCCAAAGAGATAAGCTCATGGGTTTTCTTTTCAAAATTCCCTTGTATAGTACACTTTTCCTGATTTGCCTCCCCCTGCCATGTCTATTCAAATTCATTCAATCTCAAATCCAGCAGGTTTCTAATCAGACATTTAATCAGCTTCTCAGGGATCTTCCGATTCTCAAGGAGGACAATGACTCGCCTACAACTGTTTCTCCAGGATTCCTGGCTCCTGCCTCCACATCTACACTCAGGGAACTGACCCCACCAGCTGGCAATGCTGTGGCTGCAAGGCACCTTCCAGGACTTCTCCCCTCAGGAGATCCTAACCTTCAGAGCCTGGGTCCTTTACCTCCTTCTCCCTCCCCCTTTCTTCTGCAGACGTTGTCCCAATTCCACTCAAAGTAGCCAGAAGAGCCAACGTCGTCCATGTTCCCATCCTTATAAAACCAAAAATGGGGGAATGTAAGGTAAAGAACAGCCCTTCTGTACTCAGTTTTAGCATCCCTTCCCTAAAAGCCTAAAGCAGCCCCTGCCCCAGGCAGTTCCTCTCCCGAATCTTCCACCAGGGAGAACAAAGCCTGGCCGCTCAGGTTACAACATCAAAGAAGACCACCGCTGCTTATTTATCCCGCCAGTCTTGAAGTGACCAATACATAGCTTGCCATGCGTTTTGTAGCGGGCCCTATAAATTCCATGCCCCACGTCCCCTCTGCCCTTTTTCCTCCTTCCTCCTCCTGGGCACCCACCCCGTGAATAAAGATCTCCTGGCTGCATGGGGTGTGTCATGTGGCTGGCCGATACCATAACATCATTGATTTATCATTTGGAAGGGGGATAACTAGGGATTAAACTCAGGGGCACTCAACCACTGAGCCACATCCCCAGCTCTATTTTGTATTTTATTTAGAGACAGGGTCTCACTGAGTTGCCTAGTGCCCCGCTGCTGCTGAGGCTGGCTTTGAGCTTGTGATCCTCCTGCCTCAGCCTCCTGGGGATTACAGGCATGCACCACTGCGCCCAGCTCATTTATTTTTATTCTGTAAAATTTCCATTTCCCTTTTTATACTAGTTCATTGGTCTTACTCATTTGTAGAAGGCTTTTGGATGTTATACATCATAAGCCTATGATACATTTAGCAAATATTTTCTCCCAATCTTCAATGAGACCTTAACTGTATTTATGTGTCTTGCTGTACAAAATTGGTAAACTGCTTAAGTAGTAAAGAGCTACTCTCTGTTCCTTCCTACAGGGACTGTAAATTACTAATAGGCTTATGCCATCATTTTTAAGCAATATACACCTGAAACACTTCATTCTTTTCTGTAAATGCTTGCTCCCTTTTTGCCTAAAGGATCAACAACACATTTGCCTGGAATTGCTTTTGTGAGGATAACCTACAGGTTCACTCCATTGCTTTACAATGATGAAAGATGCTAAGACTAGATGATGAGAGTTTCTTTATGCTAATCCCTTTCGTTTTGCATACGTATGGATATTTCTATAACAAAAAATTAAAATTTAAGAGTCTATACCAATTTGAGGTCAGATCCCAAAACAAGTAACAGGAAGGAATGAAAAAAGTTTCTAAGAAATAGCTCAAGATTCAGGGAGTAAAGACATACTTAACAGAGCTTGTGTAAAGAACTGATATTCATCCACACTATTGTCAAGGTCAAGTGGAGTGCTGAACCCCTCCAGGGCAGTTTCTTCCAGCACTTCTTCATCCCAGTCATCCTCCTCTTCCTCCTCGTCTCCACCTCTCCCATGATTTGCCTGCATGGCTTGAGCAGCTACATTCGTGTCCTCCTCATCACTGGAAATCTCCTCTGTGGACCCATTAATTATTTAAAAGGAATCAAAATATGCAAGTGTAATATATAAAATTCCATGAAAAAAAGACTATTAAAAATGTATAAATGGAAAAACAAAAATTTACCTAAATACATAAAAATAAACCTTATCCTTATTCTAGTTTGATAAATTGAGAATGGCTTTATCCTTCTCACTGAAAACAATTTCCCTAGATCTGTGGTTTAGCTGAACATTGCTAATGTTACACTATAGCTGACTCATTAATTTGAAAATTCTACTTAACTGCAGATATCCCATAATTTCTTTTTGTTAAAAAAAAAAAAGACACCAAACGATTTTGCAATCAGTACACATTTTAAATAATAATGAGAATTCAGGTCTCTGGTGACTAAACAGATTATGAAGTGTTCAGAAATACCAAAACGAGATCATTTTCTCTAATAGAACTGGTAAAAATGCAAAACAGTAAAAAATAATAAAGTAGTCAGCTATATGTGGCTTGAAAAGTTAAATGCCAAATTACACATGACCTATTTTCAGTGCTGATCTGTTCCAAGTGGTTAGATGAATATTATAACTGGAATACCATAACCAGAAGGCAGTAAATGCAGAAAAAAAAATCATCTTAAGAGGAAAAACCTGGAGTAAACCCAAACGAGGCAACATTAATCTTAAAACTAGTTTCATAAAACACACCATACTGAAACAGTTGGATTAAACTACAAAATAGAGACAAGACAAGAAACCATAGTTTTAGACCAGACATGTAGTGGGGGGAAATGGCAAAGATATAATTACAAGGATAGCAAGAAATACCTTTGCTAGTTAATAATTTTACACTTTGGTAGGAAATTCAACAGTCAGGAATATTACTAGAAAAATTTCCTTCAAGCCTTATTAGTTTTAAGGCAATAAACAGCAAAGCAAGAAATTAGAGACCATAATATAATGAAAAAAGAATTTGTAATTCCTGGCATAAGTTCAGTGACCCCTCCACCCCAAAAAAATATAATAAAGAGACAAAGAAAAAGTAACTTCTGGAAAGAAGCTTACTTCAAAAGATCTACTCAGAAATCAGAAAAATCAGAAAATTTTGTGGTGAAAGTGGTGAAGGATAATTTAAAATTCCTTATAAATAAACAAACTGGGATACCAGTTAAAACAAAGAGTGCTTTAAGTCTATATCTGCTGAAATCACAAAATTTAGCATCAAAAATAGTTTTTATGTTTTCTAGGAAGAATTCTAACTTTTCTTAGCTACAGATAAATGTCTGTTTTTAACCAGAGAGGAAAAACTCCACTCAGAATTGAATAGTACTATTTCCTGGGTCCTAGCAAGTAGCTTTACAATCTCCTTATTAAATAAAATGTCTAATATTGATATTAACAATCCTATTTTGACTTTAGATTGAACAAATCACCTTCATTTCTCTCCTTTTTCTAAATGTATAATTAAACCACAAATATATCTCTCATTAATAATTTTGGAAGATGAATCACCTAACAATCTTTTTTTAAAAAATCAAATCTCCACTGCTCTTAAACTAGTGTCTCACTTAGTTCATGGATGCTGCCTTCATTGGGTCCATTAGCACTAATAAGAAAATAAAATACTAAGTTGCTAACTTGTATCAAGACCATATGATTCTGTTACAAATACATTTACTAAGGCATAACAATATCCATTAGGCTCAGGTTTAAAAATCATTCTGTTTACAGTTTCAAGAGGTACACAAATCTATTATCCCACATGATACAATTAACAAGGCAATCAGGTCTAAGATGTTTGTTAAATGTTCAGCAAGCCAAAGAACATAAATCTGTTTAATGATGGCAAACAGACTAAAAGTCAAAGAAAACCGCTCAAATCAAAACCAATTATAGCACTGCAATTAGAGGACTTTACCATTTTCTTCCATGTCAACTTTCTCTGCTTTTGAGTGATCTTCCCGGTTTACCAGCTGCCTAGTAGCACAGACCTGCTTTAGGCCAAGGAAAAGGAAAAGTATTGAGGGGACAATCTGTCCCACCACAGCATCTACTGCAGGAGGTCGATTTTGCAATTCAAAAAGGATACTCAGTCCTATTATACACATCTTCCGATCGTGATGCCTGCAAAATTTGAAGGGGAAAAAAAAACATGGACATGAGAAATGCAATAAAGGACAAAGCTCACAGAAATACAAAAGAAACGTCCAAGGTATACTCTAAGGTTTATTCATTGAGATTGTACAGAAATATCTCCTGCTTTGTACTATCTGAAATCTTACATACAAAAAGTTTTGTAAATCATCATTGTTGAAGACCCATGGGAGTCTGCAATTAGCATGGTGAATCTTGCTGTTATACCACCTTGTGATTAATGTAAATGCTATATCTGTGTGTTGGCATAATGGGTTTTGCTAAAGTGGAAAATTCTTATACAATGGAAAACATCGAGAGTTCCCCAGACTCTTCTTCCATTAAACTGGTTCTCAAGTTTTCTTGGCATAAGTACTCTACACTAACCCCAGATGCCAAAAGCTGTTTCAAAAACTCGATATGCAGTAAACTGAAGTTAATGGCACTAAGTAAATCTACTAGCATCTTCTGCTATAATACAGGATAAGGAAAATTTAATTCTGAAGGAAAAATGTTTCACCAATTTATATTAGACATATTTTTCTATATATTCCTTTAAGTTGTTTAAAACTAAAGATACTACGAATTAAAAGATTTATGTTTGTATAACTACTTAAAATTGCAAGCATGAAAAAAATCACTTGCAGTGGTTTGATTCATTTAAAGTGAGATTATAACATAACAAGCTCATGAATACTTTACAAGCTTCTGTTATTCCTCATTATTTGCATTGCTTGCTTCATCTGAGTTACTAACGGCCAAGTCCTATGACATAACAGGAACTGTACTTGACCTGAGGGCTTTCTCATTCTTGTAGTACCAAACTAGTAGTCCATACCATGTCAAGTGGAACATAGCAGGAAAGATGATTATCAAATGAGTCTCTAAAGAATCCAAGAAAGGGTGGGGATTGTAGCTCAGCGGTAGAGCGCTTGCCTCCCATGCGTGAGGCCCTGGGTTCAATCCTCAGCACCACATACGAAGCAATAAAATAAAGACATTGTGTCCATCTACAACTAAAAAAATATTAAAAAAAAAAAAAAAGAATCCAAGAAAGCACACTCCAAGGATGCCCAGTCTGTGCAACAGCTGAGAAAGGTTTTAACTTTGAAAAACTGCTTATTCATGTTGACAAAGATATAAGAATACCAACTGTATAATTTTGCATGGATAAATCTCTACTCTAAATCTTTGTCAGAGATAAATTTAGCACAAATTTTCTTTTTGGCACAGGGGAGGGGAGTACCAGGGATTGAACTCAGGGGCACTCAACCACTGAGCCATATCCAGCCCTGTTTTGTATTTTATTTAGAGACAGTGTCTCACTGAGTTGCTTAGCACCTTGCTGTTGCTGAGGCTGGTTTTGAAGAATGTTTTTCCCTTGAAGGTTTTAAAAACAAACCTAAATGAGGGACAAATTCCAGGCTTCTACAAGTAGAAAACAGGCATAGCATCTTGAAAATATCTTCACTTAATCCTATTCTACCGTCCTAAACTAGGCCACCACCATTACCTACCCACGTGGTAGTATAATACCAATCACTTCTGCCAAAGTGTCTACTCACTTCAGCAAATTTTTCTAAGTAATATCTTACAAAACTTAAAAAGTGTTCCCAGTGTTTTAAAACAAATTAAGACAGCAATCACGCTCAAATTCTAACATAATATGGCCATCAATGTATGTTGGGTGACTTAAGATGGGCATATAACCACAACATGGAACCTCACTTTTTCTGTTTGAACACACACACACACCCTTTTTTCTCACTATCTTGGGGATCAAAGCCAGGGCCTCATGCATGCTAGGCAAGCACTCAACCCTAAGCATTACCTCCAGACATAATTTGTGTTTTTTTCTTTATAGCACTGGGAAATGACCCAAGGCCTTGTACATGCTAGGCAAATGCCTTACCGCTGAGCTACATTTCCATCTCCTATGTTTGAAAACTGGGAGAGTGTTTCACAGAAAGCCAAATTCTACTAGCATGTGTGAGGCACTGGGTTCAATCTTTAGCACTGCATAAAAATAAACAAATAAAATAAAGGGATTCTGTCCATCTACAAGTATAAAAAATTTTTAAATGGGAAGAGGCTACATCTAATTTTCAGAGCCTGAATTCTTTCCACTAGATTGTATTGTTGAAACATATTTTAATACTCTAAAAATTAAATATTACATTACTAATATACCCAAAATAGCTCCCATGATATGAAAATTAGTTTTGCACATGGTATCCCATGTATATATTAAAAAGTAAATGTCCCAGAAACAGAAAGTCAGTATGAAGTCCAAAAGACACACGTACCCAAGAAAATAATCTGTATCATTCATCCACTGGTTTATAAACTGTACAGTGATAGGTCCAGGGTTGTGAGGCAACTGAATTCGCTCTAAAGTATGTAGCAGCAAATCAGGGTTATAGTACAAGGCAGCAATTGCGACCTGAAGACACATCGTACGGAGTTCACTAGTTTTGACTCCTCGAGTTAATCTCTCCAAAACAAGTTGAACAAAGAGGGGAATGCACTAGAGAACAAAAAGGAAAGAAGAGTCAACCATACACAGAGCAACCAAATAACTTACAGAAATCTAATGCTGGCAAGAGTACTATCAATAAGTAAGTCTTAATGACAATAAAATGTTTGTTTATTTAAATTGTTTTTAGGTATTTACAAGATTTATATGCTCACAAAATCAACAGAAATTTAACAGACAGAAAATAGTCCTTCAGCAGTGCCAGGAAATTTTTTTTTTGGTACTAGAGATTGAACTCAGGGGCACTCGACCACTGAGCCACATCCTCAGCCCTATTTTGTGTTTTATGTAGAGACAGGGTCTCACTGAGTTGCTTAGTGCCTCGCCGTTGCTGAGGCTGGCTTTGAACTCGCGCTTCTCCTGTCTCAGCCTCCCTAAATTCTGGGATTACAGGCTTGTGCCACCACGCCCGGCTAAATCTTCTTTCTTAAGTGCACACTGGAGTTCATGGAAGACTGTCCATTCAGAGTCCACATTCAAATGGTGGCAATAATCCACACGTGGACTCTGCTAGATAAAATGATGAAGGTAGGATTTTTCTTTGATGAATCAATTTGAAAATAAATGATTGGGACTAAAAATAAGTGTAATATTCTCAGTATGTCCCTTGAAAAAAACTTTACATGAAAGATGAAAAAGAAGTGGTGAACCCCACACGTTAAAATAAAATCATCTGATTCCAATTCTAACTCTATTTATTTCTCACTTAGATACAGAATATTTTTGGTTCTAATATAATAGCATGACACATATGATTTAAAAATACATTAAAAATTATTACAATGATCAAATAATTAGTTGAGGATCAATGAAGCCACAGCGGAAAATAAGCCTGAAAAGGTCTTTTTGAGAGGTTTTAAAAGTTTCATTCTAACTAATTTACTAATACATACAAAGCCACTAGGAATACAAAGGCATCTTTAAGTTTTAAAACTAGTAACACTAAAATTACCCCTTTACATTATATTAAGACAAAGCTGATTATGGAGACAGGCTGGACAAGTTACATAAATCCACAAATAAGCATTATGTAACTGCAAGAAGAGTGCAGAAGAGCTGCATGCACCACTTTGGAGGGACATGCCACCAAGCGAAGAAAGATGAAAAAATAGGTAGAGTATACTGCTGTGTATTGAAGAGGCAAGGAAAGAATGAATGCATCTTATGAAAGGATGGATTTAAAATGGAGGGGGATAGGGAATTGGAGTAAAAAGGCTCAGGGATGGAGGCTAGACTTCTTTGAGTATATGTTGTTTTATAAATTGGATTTTAGAACTATTCTATATTCATTAACATTTTTTAAAAAGCAATCCCTAAAAATTAAGATAAATTGAAGTAAATGAATAAACTAAACGGATTATTTTAATGATTTTAAAATATAATGATTTGACTATACATCAACTATATGTATGTATTTATATTTATATATTCCTAGAGCATGGATATACCTTGAGTGAAAAGAGCTACAAAAAATCTTGAACTGTTCATTGTAATCACATATTGATGATAATATTGATATCCTTATTCTGAGACTATTGTATATATTAGTGGAATAAAGCACATGTGTAATTTTGATGAGAACCATAATTTTGGGTATAAGAGATAGGAACAATTAGGTTAAGTAAAAGCAATGAAGCCTTGAGTTTGAATTAGAAATTAAAAACATCTATGTGTATCTATGTGCACTAATGATGCACAGACTAAAAAAAGGTATTTCAATTCTTCTTCATAGAAATAATGACCAACTTAATATTGATGACTATATATAAATAGCAGTAAGATATATATTAATTATATATGACTGTTAATATATAACTAATATATATTATATCATCAATATACTAATATATTAATGACATGCTACATCTACATAAAGATAGAGCATGTACATGCATACACAATATCACATCACTTATATCCAGCTTATAGTCTTGAAATACCATTTCCTAGAGTACAGCAGTCTAGGATAGAAAATCTGTAAGAGTAGCCTGGAACATCTAGTCCTACCAGATAATAAGGAAACCAACAAAGACTACCAGAGTCAAGTCAAAAGGACTCATAAGACAAATTCCAGAGGTTCCCACTGGCCAAAGAGGACACATCTTTGTGTACTTGGAATATATTCAAACACCTCAACTAAATTTGAATCCATAAATTCATAATGATTCAAATCAACATAATGAAACAAAAACAACATAATAAAAAACAATATAGGCTGGAGATGTGGCTCAGTGGTCGAGTACCCCTGAGATCTTCTATTCTCAGCACCAAAAAAACAAAACAAAACACTTCACTGGTCATGTCTGGAAGATGTCAGGGAACAAAAGTATTATCTTGCCAGGTGCAGTGGTGGACACCTGTAATCCCCGTGGCTCGGAAGGCTAAGACAAGAAGATTGTGAGTTCAAAGCCAGCCTCAGAAAGTGAGGTGCTAAGCAACTCAGTGAGACCTTGTCTCTAAATAAAAATACAATGTGGCTCAGTGGTCAAGTGCCCCTGAGTTTAATCCCCAGTACCCCCTCCCAAAAAAAGTTTAATCCCCAGTACCCCCCCCCATTTGAATCATGGCAAATTAGGGGATATACTCAAACTTTCTCAGGATAATCTGATAATTTATGAGAAAACATTTCTCTTTATAGAAATATCTCATAATAAATGAAGAAGGAATGGTAATTAGATTATCACTTTCAATACCACCAATCTCACAGGATGAGAGACAATTGGACATACTATGCCTCCTGGTAGAAATATACAACATCACCCATGAGGTGTTCTTGCCAAAAAGTCAAACCTGAATCTGACCCAATCTCTAAATTTAACTACCACGTGACAGGAAATCCAGAAGAATGAAATGCCGAGGTGATGTGTTCCTTAGCTACTGTTAGTGCACTATCTGCTCACAACCATTAGAAATCCTCTAGAGACCTCAGCTTTCTGACATAAAAATTCTTGAATACTAACTTCCCAGACCTTTCTACAACCCAGGTTTGGGAGTAGAAACCTACTGTATCACATTACAGATTTTTGTTTGCTGACTTTGAATGAATCTATACAGATAAAAATAATCTTCTTATCCAACTCTTCATTACCTACCACATTCCTCCAAACTGAAATTTCAGTTTTTTCCACTTTTAACAATTCTTCCTAATTTACTGATAGACAAAGCCAAGATAGGCCAGTAATTCACCAGAGAAATCCAAGGAGGAGACAGCCAAGAACAACCTTCCTAGGGACAAGAGCAACGCTCCTGGGTACAAGACAAACCTCCGAAGAACCTGAAAACTAAAAAAAACAGTCATTACAAATGCTTAAAGAATAAAAGAGGAGTAGGATATAGATGAGTCTGGAGTGCTTGCCTAGCATGTAAAGGCCAATCGCCAGCACTGTGAAGGAAGAGAAAGAGGAAACCATTCTTAAAGAAGCTTTGATTAAAATAGCTCAAATATATAATATCAATAAAAACAGACATTATTAAAAAAGAACCAAATGAAAATTCTGAACTTAAATACTATGAGCAAAATGAAATACTCACTAAAGAAACTCTAGTAGGTTTGAAATGGCAGAAGAGAGAATCAGCACACTTAAAGATCATGAAATCCAAAGACCAGAGGGAAAAAAGAACAAAGAAGAATGTCCACAGCCAAGGAAATGTGGAACATAAGTAAGCACACTAGCATGTGTGTAACAGGAGTACCAGAAAGGAGGGGAGAAAGGGGGGGGAAAATACAGATACAATGACTGAAAACTTCCCAAGTTTGATAAAAAATAATCTGCACATTTAAAAAACTCACAAATTTCAATTAGGATAAATGCAAAGAGAGCCACACACATCCACATCATAGTAAAACTGCTGAAAGACAGAGAAAAACATACACCATCATAATGAACAGGGAAGGCTAATAAGATTAACATCCATTAATCATTGTTTCCTCCAAGAAAGAAACAATGTTTCTTCCCAGCAACAATGGAGGCCAGAAGGCAGTGTGACAGCATATGTAAGATGTTGGAAAAGTTAACCAAAAATCTACCAAAATTATCTTTCAAATATGAAGAAAAATCTTTTCTAGCTACTCTTCTGACAGAGGATTAGTATGCAGAATATATAAAGAACTAAAAATAATTAACACCAAAAAAACCCCCACCAAAAATCAAATAACCCAAATGATAAATGGGCAAATGAACTAAATAGACACTTCTCAAAAGAAGGAATACAAATGCACCACAAATACATTTAAGCAGTTCAACATCTTTAGCAATTACAGAAAAGCAAATCAAAATTATACTGAGATTTCATCTTATTTCAGTTAGAATGACAACCATCAAGAATACAAACAATAGGCCTGGGGTTATGGCTCAGTAGTGGAGCGCTTGCCTTGCACGTGTGAGGCACAGAGTTTGATCCTCAGCACCACATAAAATAAATAAAGGTATTAGTTATTAAAAAAAAAAATACAAACAATAGCCAGGCACCATGGCATATGCCTATAATCCCAGGGGCTCAGGAAACTGAGGCAGGAGGATTACAAATTCAAAGCCAATCTCAGCAATTTAGCAAGGCCCTAAACAACTTTGTAAGATCCTATCTCAAGAGCTCTATATATGTACTATGACTTGAAATGCAACTAAATAAACTAATTTAAAAAATTTTTTTAAAAAGATCTCAGGGGCTGGGATTATGGCGCAGTGGTAGCGTGCTCGCCTAGCACACAGGAGGCACTGGGTTCGATCCTCAGCACCACATAAAAATAAAATAAAGATATTGTGTCCACCTACAACTAAAAAATAAATATTAAAAAAAAGATCTCATCTCAAAATTTTTAAAAAACCTGCGGGGGGAGGGGGGGGCCTGGGAACATGGCTTCATATTTATGTACCCCTGGATTCAATCCCTAGTACCAAAAGAGTAAAAACAATAATAAATGCTAAAGAGGACATGGGAAAAACATTAAACTTTTACATTGTTGGTGGGACTATAAATTAGTACAACTACTATGGAAATCAGTATGGAAGTTCTTCAAAAGACTAGGAATGGAATCCCCATATGACTCAACTATACCACTCCTATTTATACTAAAGAATTTACGTTATAATATAGTGATACATGCATACCCATGTTTATAGCAGTATAATTCACAATATTCAAACTATGGAACCAATCTAAGTGTCCCTCAATGAATGAATGAACAAAGAAAATGTACACACAATGGAGTTTCATTCAGTCATAAAGAAGAATGAAATTATGCCATTTGCAGGATGGAACTTGAGAGCATTGTTTAGCAAAATAAGCCGAATTCAGAAAGTCAAAGGTTGTGTGTTTTCTCTAATATGCAGAAGTTAGAGAGATAAAAAGAAGTAAGGTGGGGGTGGATCTCATGAAAACTGAAGGGACATCAGTACAGTAGAGGAAAGGGACCAGGGGGAGGAAGAAAGGGAGGTAAAGGGGAAATACTGGGAAATGATATTGGTCAAATTATATTGTTATATTGTGTACATGTACAAATTTGTAAAAACAAATTCCTCCACTATGTAACACTACAATATACCAATAAAAACATGGAAAAAATAAATATCCCTTTAAAAAACAAATATGAAGGCAAGATAAAGGTATACTCAGATAAATAAAAACAGAGAATTCATTGCTAACATAGCTGCATTACTAAGTACTAAAGGAAGTTCTTCAGACTATGAAAGCAAATGACCCAGATGGCAATTAAAAGTTACACACACACACATACACATACACACACACACACACACACACACCAGTAAAGAGAGCATACACAATGTTTCTTTGACTTTTTTTTTCTTTACTGTTTTAAAAAGCAACTGCATAAAACAAAGTATACCACAATTGTACTGTCGGGCCTATGACATAAAGAAATGTAATACAGTTGACATTAATAATACTGAAGAGGTAGGAGGAGCAAGGTTATATTGGAGCACGGAAATAACTCCAGATGGTAACTTGAATCCACAGGAACAAGTACAGGGAATCAGAGATAGTTAAATAAGAAGGCTAATATATATAAAAAAAAAAAAAAAAAAACCTCAATTCCACACACTAAGAACAACTTTATACATACATACTTGGTTACCTCTCTCTTCTCAGTTTCTTTAATAAATGTAAAGTTACAAAAAGTAATAATTATAAACAATGTATTATTGGGTTTGTAACATATAAATGTAATATGTATAACAGTGCAAAGAGAGAAGTTATATCAGACTATTTCTGTATCTTACTGAAATTAATATTAATTTGAAGTAGATTCTGCAATTCACCAGAAAAAAAAAATTTATTAAAATGAAAAAATTTATAAGACTATGTCAAATTTTTAAAAAATCTTCAACTATACCAACAACTCTTGAGTTCTTTTAAACTACAGGATCCTGGCCATGATTATTTGCTGAAAACCCCATAGTAAAGGGGGATCAGGAAGAAAAAATATTTAGGCTGACAGAGATGGTCTTAGGTTTCTCTGTCCAATTTCCTGGCCTATGCTTGCTTCATTTCAGATGGAATCCCTCACTGGGTTTCTCTCTGAGTCAAATGAACAATCATTATTTATTTATTTATTTATTCATTCTAAATATTTTTTAGTTGTCAATGAGCCTTTATTTATTTATATATGGTGCTGAGAATCAAACCCAGTGCCTCACGCATGCTAGGCAAGCGCTCTACCACTGAGCCACAGCCCCAGCCCACAATCACTATTTATATCCAACACTACTTTAGTCATGTCTTTATAATCTTTAACATCCAAAAAAATTTTAAATTGTGAAAAAACACAGAATAACCACTAAGAGAACAAAAAAGTACAGTGAAAAAAATAAAGAAATTAAGATGTAACATTAGAAAATACTTAAACAAAATAAATCAGGTAAAGGATTAAATAGTGGGAACAAAAACACATGAGATATAAAAAATAAAATAGACTAAATTCACATGTAATAGTAATAACATTGAATGTGAATGGATTTATAAAGTCACAAAGTAAAGGATGTCAGACTGGATTAAAAAACAAGATCCAACTATAAACTGTATAGAAAAAACATTTTAAAATCAAAAGATACAATAGGCTAAAAGCAAAACCATAGGAAAAAAATATATATCAGGAACACAACTATGAAAAAAGATAAGCTGGGCACAGTGGCACAAGCCTGTGATCCCAGCACTTAAGGAGGCTGAGACAGGAGAATCACGAGTTCAAAGCCAGCCTCAGCAATAACAAGGCACTAAGCAACTCAGTGAGACTCTGTCTCTACGTAGAATAAAACACAAAATAGGGCTGGGGATGCGGCTCAGTGGTCAAGTGCCCCTGAGTTCAATCCTCAGTACCAAAAAAAAAGAAAAAAGATAATAATATCAGACAAAATAGACAGTAAAACAAAGTTACTAGAAATAGAGATTTTGACTGAGTCAAACCATCAGAAAGCTAAAACCATTATAAATATATGCAAGCCTAACAACAGAGCCAAAAAAATATAAAGCAAAAATGAATAGAAATTAGAGAAGTAGACAATTCAACAATAGCAGCTGGCACCTTAAATACTTCGCTTTCAATAATGGATAGAAAAAGTAGGGAGATCATCAAGCATATATAGGACTTAACATTATAAATCAACTAGACATAAAAAATATCTATAGAACACACCAAATAATAGCAGAATATATATTACTCACAAGTACACATAGAACATTCTCTAAGACAGACTATGTGGAAAGCATAAAACAACTCCCAACATCATCAAAAGGAGTGAAATGACACAAAATGTGTTCTCCACTCACAACGGAGTCAAACTTAAAAATTTCGGAAAATCCACAAATTCATGAAAATTAAACAACACACTCCTACATGATCAGTGGGTCCAGAATAAATCACAAAGGAAACTGGAAACATTTTGAGATAAATGAAAATGAACACATATCAAAATTTATGGAATTCAACTAAATCAGTGCTGAGAGGAAAAATCTATAGCTGTAGATTCTTATATTAAAAAATAAGAAAGAGGGCTGGGATTGTAGCTCAGCGGTACAGCGCTTGCCTCGCATGCGTGAGGCCCTGTGTTCGATCCTCAGCAATAAAACAAAGATATTGTGTCCATCAACAATTAAAAAAAAATAAGAAAGATCTTGAATCAATAACCTAACCTTTCACCTTAAAACACTAGAAAAAAAATAACAAACTAAACCCAAAAGCAAGCAGAAGAGGGGGAAAAAAAAATAAAGTTTAGAGGGGAAACTAATAAAATGGAAAACAAACAAACCATAAAGAATGAAACCAAAAGTTAGTTCTTTAAAAAGATAAACAAAATTGACAAAACCACTAACTCAATTAACCAAGAAAAAAGAGAGAAGACGGCTAAAATCAGAACAAAACAGGGTCATTACTGCCACTCCTATAGAAAAAAAAAAGAATCGTACAGAATCACTATAAACAACAGCATGTCAACAAATTAGACAACTTTGAAATGGCCAAATTCTAGAAAGATGCAAGCTAATGAAATTGATTCAAAAAAGAAACTGGAAATATGAATAGACTAACAAATGAAGAGATTGTGTTAGTAAATTTAAAACTACCCACTGAAGTCTACCAAACAGAAGAATACCACTCCTTCACAAACTCTTGAAAAGAAGAGAAGAGAGGAGAACTTCCAAAGTCATTCTGAGGCCAACATTACTCTGATACCAAAGCCAACCAAAGACATCACAAGAAAAGAAAATTTGATACTAATCTCTCTTATGAAAATAGACAGAGCCAGATATAATGTTACATACCTATAATCCCAGTGGAAGGGAAAAAGAGAAAAAGAAAAACAAAAGGAAGGAAGGAAGAAAGGAAGAGAGGGAGGAAGGGAGGAAATCAGCAAATTATGTCTAGAAATACATAAAATGAATTACACTCTATGGCTAAGTTTATACCAGGGATGTAAGGTTGATTTAACATCTGAAAATCAAAAGAATAAAGGGAGGAAAACCACATTATCATCTCAATAGATGTAAAAAAAGCATCTGACAAAAATTCAAACCCCCTTCATGATAAAAATATTCAATAACCAGCAATAGTCAAGAACCCCCCTCAACCTGATAAAGAGCATCTATGAAAAACCCACAATTAACATTAAATCTAATGGTAAAAGACAGGATGTTCTGCCTTCCTAAGACCAGGAATAAGAGAAGATGTCACCTCCCACCAAAGGCATTCGACATGGGATATAAGGTTCTAGTCAGGCAATTAGTCAAGAGAAAGAAATAAAAGGCATCTAAATTGAAAAGGCAAAACTTTATTTGTAAATGATATGTTTTTATATTTAAAAAATCCTACAGAATTACTAAAATAAGTTCAGCAAGGTAATAGGACAGAAGATAAGCATACAAAACACATTTGTTTTTCTATATACAGTATATACAATGAATCTGAAAATAAAATTATGAAAACAATTCTACTTATAATAGTACCAAAAAGAATAAAATACATAGGAATATTTTAAGAATAGAATTCTAAAACTTATACTCTAAGAACTATCAAATGTTGAAAGAACATAAAGGTGATCTAATAAAAGTAAAGACATATCATGGTTAGGGATTGAAATACTAAATATTCCTTAAATGGCAATACCTCCCTAATTGATCTACAAATTCAAAACAAAGGCCTGTCCAAATCCCTGCTGGCTTCTTTACCGAAATTGACCAACTGATCCTAAAATTCATATATAGAAATTTAAGGGACCCTGAATTGCCAAAATGATCTTGAAAAACAATAAAGTTGGAAGATTCAAATTTCCTGATTTTAAAGCTACAGGAATAAAGACAATGCAGTTACGAGTATAAGAACAGATAAATAAGTAAATCACAGTGACAGCCCAGAAAAAAATACCCTCACATTTATGGTCAACTGATTTGACAATAGTGCCAAGAAAATTCGAAAGGGAAAAAAATAATATTTTCAGTAAATTGTGCTGAAACAATTTAATATCCACATGCGAAGAGTAATTTGGATCTCCTCTCACTTCATATACAAGAAATTAACTCAAAATGGAGCAAACACCCAAATATAAGAGCTAAAACTATAAAACTCTTAGAAGGAAACAGGTAAATCTTTGTGATCTTAGATTTAGAAATGTTTCTTAACTATGACCCCAACCACAGGCAATAAAAGAAAAAATAAATTGGACAGCATCAAAATTAAAAACTGATGTGCTTCAAAGGATACGATCAAGAAAGTGAAAAGACAACCTACAAACGGACAATTTGTGCAAATCATGTCTAGAATATATAATCAACTCTAATAATTCCACAATAAAGAAACAATGCAATTAAAAATAAGTCTAGAATCTGATTAGACATTTGTCAAAAAAGAACAGGTATACAAAGTCAATTATCCTTAAAAAGATACTCAACATCCAAGAGGCTGGGGTTGTGGCTCAGTGGTAGAGTGCTTGCTTAGCATGTGTGAGGTAATGGGTTTCATCCTCAGCACCACATAAACATAAAATAAAGGTATTGTGTCCATCTACAACTACAAAAAAAAAAAAAAAAAAAAAAACAAAAAAAAAAAAAAAAAAAAAAAAAAAAAAAAAAAAAAAAAAAAAAAAAAAAAAAAAAAAAAAAAAAAAAACCCACAATGAGACACTATACTAGGATGACTATCACAAAAAGATGAAACAAGTGTTGTTAAGGACATGGAGAAATGGGAAACCTCATTCACTCCTGGGAAGAATGGAAACAGTTTCATAATTCCTCAAGTGATTAAATTTTGAATTCCATGTGATCCAGTAATTCCACTCACAGGAAATGAAAATACGTCCACACAAAAACTTGTATACAATCTTTCATAACAGCATACTCATAATAACCAAAACATGGCAATAACTCAAATGAACAATTGATGAATGGATAAAAAACTGTGATATATCTACACAATGGAATATTATGTGATAATAAATAGAAATAAAGAACTGATACACTATCACATGGACTAACCTTGAGAACCTTAAGTGAAAGAAGCCTATAACAAAGGACCGTACATATAATGTGATTCCATTTGTATGAAGTGGTCGGAATAGGCCAATCTATAAAGATGGGAAATACATTAGTGATTACATGGGCTTGGGGGAGTGGGAGGAGTGTTGGAGAAAAGTGATTGCTGACGAATGCTGAGGGGTTCCTCTTTTGGGGTGGGGCAGATGATGAAACATTCTAAACTCCTGGCAACAGTTATGCAATTCTGTGAATATAATGAAGGTCATCAAGGTGTACACATTAAATGGGTAAAATGTATAGTATGTAAATTATATCTTAATACTATTATAATAAGTGAAAGAAAAATGCAGAACTAAAGAGAAATTCACAATTTTACTCAAATGCCTCCATATGTGTACTTGATCACAGAATATCATAATATAATAGTACCAAAAATTAATCTCATTGAAAATTTACAAATTTAAACCTTAGAAAAAGAACAACATAAATTCATAATTTTAAAATTGGTCCAGAGAAACTTTCTCCTTTTCGTTTTTTCATAGTATCTTAATTTCTATTTAGAAAAGATATTTGGTGAGTATTTACACAGAATACACAAAAACGAAGGGAGGAGCTAGAGAGCACAGCGGTTGGGTGCTTGCATGTGGGATGGCCTGAGTTTAATCCTCAGCACTGCCAAAAAATCAAAAAGGAAGACGCAAACACTAGGGTCCAAAGAAGTAGAATTTATTTACACATTTATTTCTTTTATTATTTTACTGATAGCTCCTTAAATTATTATATATTTTTGTGCACCCTCTCTTGGCTACAATGCAAGGTACAATTTCCAAACCGCATGGTTGTTTTGTCATTTAAATAAGATTTGCACCAGCAAGCACAAACTATAGGCTATCTTTTAAATCTTGCATCAAAAGAAAATGTCAAGAGCTGGGGCTGTAGCTCAGTGGTAGAGCGCTTGCCTAGTATGTGTGAGGCACTGGGTTCAATCCTCAGCACCATATACAAATAATAAATGAATAAAATAAAGATCCATCAACAATTTAAAAAATTTAAAAAAAAAAAAAAGAAAATGTCAATCAGGCATATAAATTTTAAATTTGAATGTCTAGACCTTTCCAGAATTGTATTACCTGATCAATTCCCCTTCCTTTGCACTGAAGAATGATGACTTCAAGAAGTTTGGCTGCATGACATTCTGCATCTTCTCCTGCATCTCCACATAGTACCTATAGCAATTACATTTTACCTCAGTAGTGAGTGGTATTGCATGCAATTTAATCAAAGCCACTTGAAGCAAATATTCCATATAATTCAATTATAAGAATCATAGTTTTCCAAGTTTGCTTATCAACACAAAGAAGGAAGGTCAAAATAAAGTCCATCTATCTTCTCTAATATCTACTCTAATTCCTTATAAGGCATAATATTGACTTATTTGACTCTGACTTAATAAAGTAAGCTATATGCATTAATTATCCAGATAAATGAAGATTCCCTTTTAAAGCAGCAAAGCAATGAAAACAAAAAAACTTTTCCAAGCAAATTTTTTCTGTCTCTTTTACCCAGTTTTTTTCAGAAATGTAATTTGATATACATTTTTAAATTTTCCCACCTGGACTTCATAATTAGAAATATTTTCCATGGATGTTATAACCATTCATGTTATAGTAGGACATAGTACAACAGTAGATGAATATAACAGTTACTAAACCATTCCTGCATTGTCAATTCTGTTTTTGCTATTTTAAATGATTCTACAATACACATGTTCATACATAAAATTTGTAATATAATTTTCTTATGATCCCCAGAAGAGGGGTTCCTAGAGTAAAGCATGCTTATATTAGAAATTAAGACAAAAATAATAATAAATTAAGAGTCCAAACACAAAACATAAGAAAATGAACTGACTTAACTCAAAAAAATAGAAAGAAATGAGAGCAGAAATTTAAAATACAGAGATAACAAAGAGAAACCAAAAGCAGATTCACTAAAAAAAAAAAAAAAAAAGACTTTAGGAGACAACTTTTGCCAAATTTTTAAAAAGCAAAAAGAGTAAAATTTAAATATATTAAAAATGTAAAAGAAATATAAAAGAGAAATGAGAAATAAGAATATGGAGAACACTATATTTCCATATTTGAAAACTTAGACAAATTGAATAATTTTTTAGAAAAATACAATTTTAAAAAACTGATTTGAGAAAGATGACAGATGGAACATTCCTATTTAATTTCATTCCCTCCCAAGAGGTCACTAAAACAACAGTGAAGAGTTTTTAAAATTATATATTCAACAAAGAGAAAAGGAAGAAGATACAGCAATAAAAATTTTGGAAGCTGGAAAATAGTGAGCTGAACCATAAGCAGATAGATGGCAGAGCCAAGAATTAGGCCTATTTATATAAGTTTAAATCTCTCCCTCCAGGACAGCGTACAAAATCCAGCTTCTAAAATGGCTCTGGAACAAGTATAGCTCTGCCATTCATTAGTTGTGCTTTTAAAAGCCACTTAAGCCTTGTGTCTTACTCTTTCCATCTATATAATGAGGATAATAATAGTACCTACCTTAGGAGTTTGTATAATACACAATGAAAAGAAAATCATTCCCTTTTCCCAAAACTGCCTTCACATGGGAACTTGTTTGATTAATTGATTTGTTTTCTCAAAGGGAAAGAAACACTACAACTTGTAATTTAAAAAATGGAGGCCAAGTATGGTAGCACACACCTGTAATCCCAGCAACTCAAGAGGCTACGGCAGAAGGATGGTAAGTTCGAGGCCAGCCTCAGCAACTTAGTAAAGCCCTGTCAAAAAAATTTTAAAAGGCAGAGGGCATGTAGGTTGGTGGGAGAGTGCCTTTGGGGTCAATCCCCACTTAAAAGGTAGAGGGGGCTCTGGAGCTAGACAACCTTGGGTTCAAATCTGCCTCCAACATGTAGTAGCCATGTGACTTAAAGCAATTTACTAAATTTCACTCGCAGCTAAATTATGCCCTAGTTTTTTCATAGATAAAAATGTGACACCTCCTTCATAATGTTATAAAGATTAAATAAGTCAATATGGATAAAGTACTCAGAAGATACCTGATATATTAAGAGAATTAAGTATATATAAATTGGTATTAAAACCAAGAATGTGAAATATATTTTAACTACTTGATAAGTGTAAGGACATCATTATAAGTCTCAGTTTTATCTGCTTGAATACAGAGCAGCTGAGTTACTAACAGAACATACAAGATGACTGTTTTCTACTTCTTATTCTTTCTCCCTTTCTATCTCCATAACTAAGGGAAAACTGGAGATTGCCAGTGATTTTGATTTAACAAGATGGGCTATCACAGTGCTAAATTGAGATTTTTAAATATCACAATTTTATCCCTTCAGCTTAGATGTGAAGTTTAATGACTTCCCAAAATTTCAAAGGTGTTTTATCAATGAACTGGGACCTAAAACAGATAGACTGATTATCAGTTCAGAGTTCTTACCAGATTCTGGCACACATCTCTTCAAGTGAGAACAATGGGTTATACACCATTGCTATTTTATTCCCTACTCCAGAGTCAAACATTTTGGTTTCGGGCTATTTAAGCTTTCTAAAATCTACCTGCTGGCTTTATGCAATACAGTTTTAAATTTATGTATATACCAGTATTTACCTAAATGAAGAGGAAAACTTTTTTTTTTTTTTTTTTGGTTAGAAAAAAGATGGACACAATATCTTTATTTTATTTATTTGTATGTGGTGCTGAGGATCGAACCCAGTGCCTCACGCATGCGAGGCAAGTGCTCTACCACTGAGCTACAATCCCAGCCCGGAAAACATTATTTAGCCATGAAAGATTCCAAGATATAACCAACAGACGTCTAAATCTAACCTGTGCCAAAGATAACACAGTGAACAATCATGTTTGTGCATAAAGATAAGAATAGCCATTACAGAGATTATAAATCATCTTGTACTGAGCTAAATGATGCTTTTTTTTTCTAACTACTATAATTGTTTGAGGCTGGGTTTGTAGCTTAGTGGTAGAGCTTTTGTTTAGCATACATGAGGTCCTAGATTCAATTCCAAGTACTGCTTTAAAAAAAAATTGTCTTATATTGTTTATGTTCAAATTACTGATACCTAGTGGTTTCCAATATACATATTCAATCAAAAGAGAAAAGATCAGTGACAGAATGGCAAACTGTGTGGTCAGTCTTCCTAACACATTTCTTTAATCAACTAATAAGCTTATATTTTTGAAAGAAAAAAGTAGAAAAGTATAGTGGGTTCTCCATATCCATGGGTTCCCTATCCACAGATTCAACCAATAACAAATCAAAAATGCTTTTTTAAAAAGCTGCATCTGTATTGAATACATACAGACTTATCATATAACAATTATTTACATAGTATTTACATTATATCAGGTATTATAAGTAGAGATGATTTCAAGTGTATAGGAAGTATGTGCACAGATCATATGCAAATAGTGTGCCCTATCAGTCAATGGACTTGAGCATCCATGGAGTTTGGCATCCATAGGGCTCATGAAATCAATTCCCCATTAATACTGAGGAACAGCTATATTTATTTTAAAAATTATAGATATTAAAGTAGTAAACATTTTAAGTACAACATACATCATGAAACTTTCAAATTGCAACAATCCCAAATTCATTTTGAAAATGCAAATTGACAAATACATGTTGATAAAGGATATAAAGAGTAACGTATAAAAACAAACTGAAATACTCAAGTATTAGTAAGAAACATTGGGACAATTGATTAGGACATACTTACCTTTCTACACATTGTAAAAAGTACTTCTAAATGCTTTGGGTTTGAGAGTAAAGTATTTGTATCTATTGTCACATAATTATGCAGGAGAGGCATCATGTCTGGGAAAAAATTCAAAATCCCAATAAGATTTGAGCAACAGGAAGTAAATAGAAATAAATTATTCCCAGTGAAACCACACTTCTGTAGTGCCCAACATTACTCTCTTCCCTAGCAACCACAAAATGCTAGAAATGAAGGTGATACCTCTGCTCTATTTGTAGATGAAGAAAATGTGAATTTGAAAGATTAAGAAGCTCACCATTTATTGTAGTGATTGTCCTGAATTTTTCTTTTTCTCCTTTGCACTAATCACCATTTGACATACTATACATTTTCTTACTTGTTCACCTGAGTACTTCCCTGCCTTCTCCCATTCCCCACCAGAATACAAGCTTCAAAAGGGCTTCTGAAATTCGCTGCTATATTACTATGCTTAGAAGATTGTATGGAACATAGCTGACATTTGGAAAATATTTATTGAATTAACATAAGGATATGTGCTCTAGTTGCAAAGTAATTTAAGACAAGAAACACAGCCCACCTCTTTTGCTTATATATCTATGATTAAAAACACTGCTACAACAGCTCCACCTTTTACTTGACAGAAGAATAAGAACATTTTCTAATTAGTGCTGAAATTGTATGTGTTATCTGAAGTGTCAAAGGAAGAAATATCTAGACCCAGAAAGCAAAAATGTTATGTGGTCAAAGCC
This sequence comes from Geosciurus inauris, assembly GCA_004024805.1. Classification (NCBI taxonomy): domain Eukaryota; kingdom Metazoa; phylum Chordata; class Mammalia; order Rodentia; family Sciuridae; genus Geosciurus; species Geosciurus inauris. The sequence continues at coordinate 215,652 of PVHX01000551.1, read as the reverse complement.
ATACCTGTAAAGTATTCAAAGCAATCCTGCTGAAAAACTTCATATAAAATACCTAGAAGCTGCCACATTTGAGGAGAAATTGTGTGGCAGGTTAAACTATATGCCAGTGAAAGAATTTCTTCATAGAATTCTAGAAGGAAAAAAATATCTAGTTAGAAAATCCAGAAATAGCAAAAATTAAACACAAAGACCACACAGAGGAGGAACATACATTCCTCTTGTAGCTAACGTGCTTACCCGCATCCCTTTCTCAGCATTGGCACCTTCAGCCTTCAAGACCTATCCTCAACTCGAAGCAAGGTAAAAATTTGTTTTTACTAAACTTTCTTATAATACTAGAAGAAATATAATTTTTCTATTTTACAACAAAATATAATTTGTTTATAAAATGATATTAGAATGCATATAAGAAGGAACAGATTATTATACCTCTCTCATGCAGAGGATTTTAAATTTACAAATAATGAATAATATTCTTTGAAGAGTTTAATTACATAGGGACTAAAATATCTGCCTATCTCACATTTATATTTTTAAAAGCAATTATTTACTACCAGCATTTTTCAGTCTATAAAACTTAAAGATCTGCATAGTAATCTTCAATTTACTTCTAAACAATTATACCTGTCAGGTACACTGGCACACATCTGTAATCCCAGCAGCTCCAGAGGCTGAGGCAGGAGGATCATAAGTTCAAAGCCAGCCTCAACAAAGGCGAGGTGCTAAGCAACTCAGTGAGACCCTGTCTCTAAATAAAATACAAAATAGTGCTGGGGATGTGGCTCAGTGGTCAAGTGCCTCTGAGTTCAATCCCTGGCACCAAAAAAAAAAAAAGTTACACCCACTATAAAGTAGAAAAGTCCAAAAGAAATGTTCTTATATTCACACATATTTAATACCATCACCCTCAATCAAAAGTAAATTATATCTAAATATACAATCATAAAAGACAAGCCTCAATATAAAAGTTTCAAATAACTCCTACCATGTCACTGAGCCAAGAAGTCTAACTTCAAAGTTTTGTTTTCATCTCAGAAAGGTAACTAATACTTACCCTGGAAACTTGAATAATTTTTTTTAAGTCTAACTTTACTTAAAAGAATATATTCAGAAGCTAGTAATACAAATATTTGCCTTACTGAAAGTAAAATAAGATAGAAATTATAAATATTGGGAAATAATCTGCTATATAAGATAATCACTTGAAAATCAATAAATTATCTGAATAAAGGATTTCTGAAAGTTTTAACTTGGCATAAAATCAGTAGAATACAATGGAAAACCTTATTTATTTATTTAGAAATAAATCCATGCATTCACACTCAATTTATTTTCTACAAAAAGCACAGGAACACACATAGGGAAAGGACAGTCTCTTCAACAAATTGGGTACTGATAAAACTGGATGTCCATATACTGAAAATGAAATTAGATGCTCATCTCATACCATACACAGAAATCAACTCAAAACGGATTAAACACTTGAACATTAAGACCTCAAATTATAAAACTACTAGAAGAAAACAGAGGGAAAAGTTCCATGTCATTGCTCTGGGGAGCAATTTTTTATGACCCCAAAAGTACAGAAAACAAAAGCAAAAAATAGACAAACAGAATTACATCAAACTAAAAACCTTCTGCATAGCAAAGGCAACAACAGAGTGGGAAGACAATCTACAGAATGCAAGAAAATATTTGTACATCATACATCCAGAAAAAAAATTGTATGTCTAATAAAGAGTTACTATCCAAAATATATAAAGAACTTAATTCAATAGCAGGATACATAACATAATTCTAATATTGGAATCAGGCAATGTGGCATGTTCCCATAGTCCAAGCTACTCAGGATACTAAGGCAAGAGTATTGCTTCAGTCCAAGCCACAGTTAGACCTCATCTCAAAAAATAAAAGGGCAAATAGCTATTTTCAAAAGAAAACATGTATGGCCAATAGGTATATGAAAAAAAATACTCAATATAACTAATCATCAGGGAAATGCAAATTAAAGCCACAATGAGACATCAACTCACATATGTTAGATTGGTTATTATCAAAAAGATAAAATGTTGGAGAGGATGTACAGAAAAGGGAACCCTCAAACACTATTAGTCATACAGCCACATGGACAACAATATAGAGGTTCCTCAAAAAGGAAAACCAGAACTACCATATGATTCAGCAAACCCACTAATGGATGCATACCCAACGGAACTGAAATCAGGATCTTGAAGAGATGCAACAGTTAAGAAATGGAAAAGTTAAGTATCCACTGACAGATGAATAGATAAAGAAAACGTGCTACAAATCCAGGATGGAATACTATTCAGTCTTTTGGAAATTCTGTATTATCATTATTATTATTAATTATTTAAAGTGTTTACATTAGAGTTAATTCTTTACACTGCACATTCTATGCATTTTGAAAAACGTATATAACAACATGTGTCCATCAATACTGTATAATGCAGAAAAGTTTCAATGTCCTAAACATTCCATGCTCCCACATATTCATCCTTCCCTCTCTTTCACTCCCAGTCCCTGGCAAGCATTGATATTCTTACTGAAACACATACTTTTTAAAAATTATTTTTCACTTAATTTTTAATTGGCTAAATAAAAAATGTGCACATTTACAGTGTACAACAAAATGTTTTGAAATACGTATATTTTGTGGAATGGCTAAATCATCTAATTAAGATATCCATTACTTCACATACTTGTTTTTGTTGCAGGAACACAACATCTACTCTCAGTAATTTTCAAGTATATGATACATTAACTGTAGTCACCATTTTGACCAACATCTCCACATTTCAATCCACTCCCACCCCTCGTAACCACCATTCTATTGTCTCTTTCCATAAGTTCAGCTTTTGTAGATTTCACATATGAGATCTCATGGTACTTGTTTATTTCTGACTTATTGCACTTCATATAATGTCCTTTAGGTTCATCCACATAGTTGCAAATGACAAAACTTCCTTCTTTTTAAAGGCTGTGTAAATATCGCGCGTGTGTGTGTATCATATTTTATTCAAATAAACTCAAAACTACTCCTATATATTAGACATGCATGCTCAATTTTTTACTAATGGGTGAACAATAAAAAGGTTGGAAACAACTACTCTTAAGCTATAATATGCTTTTCTTACATCTTTCTATATGAGTACTAAATAACTTGCATCTCTCTCATGCCCAAATGTCTTGGGACTGGCATCTTCAAAATGCTTGGATACTATGGAAAGTAGCCTCCTCTACAAAATACCCACCAGCCTGTAATATCTAGCATCAGTTACTGATTTTACTCACAAGTCAGACACTTTTAATAGACAACAGGACAAAAATTCACACTTCTGTTAAGAAATGTTTCTATTTTTAAACATTTTTCAATCCCAGATTAAAGTAATCTTACTTAAACCTCATCCCAGCTCATTTCTGCAAATGTAAAATACTACATTCTCTGTCTTTTATAGCTTCCAAAACCAAAAATTCTCACTGGATATATTATACAATTTACTCTTTCTCTAAATTGTCCATCTGTCAAAATTAAAGAGCTAAAAATACACTTTAAGTTAATCAAATTAAAAAAATAAAGTCTCAATTTGTCTTTTTTTGTGGGGGCGTTGAACCCAGGGCCTTGCACATGCTAGGCAAATACTCTACCATTAAGTTATATCCTCGCATAGACAATAAAAAAAAAGTTATATCCTCAGTCTTCAATTAACTTTTTTGGGGGGGAATGGGGAACAAGGAATTAAACCCAGGGGCACTTAACCATTGAGCCACATGCCTACACCTTTTTTTACATTTTATTTAGAGACAGGGTCTCACTGAGTTGCTTAGGGCCTTGCTAAGTTGCTGAGGCTGGCTTTGAACTCGCAATCCTCCTGCCTCAGCCTCCTGAGCTGCTGAGATTACAGGCATGCATCACAACGCCTGGTTTTTATTCAACCTCCGAACTTACCAATTACGTGCTTCTGTAAAACAAGATCAATGATCCGTAGACAGATATTCTCTAATTGCTGTGTGATCTGAAAACAAATTTTAAGTATTTACTTTAAAAGTAATCATGATAACCCTTAAGTTAATATATAAATTAATATTATCCCAATAAAAATACCTATAAGACATTTCTGAGGGAAACTTGATAAATTAATTCTAGTCTTCATGTGAAAAATTAAACACGCAAAAATGCAAGGAAATTCCAAAAAGTAGACCAAAGATGGGGATAAGAATAAATCCATAATAAAATTGTGAATTACATTAGTTCCTTACCTCATATTTTATACCAAAATAAATCCCTAATGGATAAAGACTTCAAATGTGAGCCAGGCGCGGTGGCTCAAGCCTGTAATCCCAGCACTTAGGGAGGCTGAGACAGGAGAATCGCGAGTTCAAAGCCAGCCTCAGCAACGGCGAGGCGCTAAGCGACTCAGTGAGACCCTGTCTCTACATAAAACACAAAATAGGGTCAAGTACCCCTGAGTTCAATCCCCAGTATCAAAAAAAAAAAAAAAAGACTTCAAATGTGAAGAATTAAACCATAAAAAAAAATACTAGGATAAAAAAAAAGAATTCTTGTGTAATCCTAAAGTGGAAAAGGAAATCAAAGCCCAGAAATATGAAAAAAACAACCATCTGATTGCAAAAATTAAAAATTTCTGCATGGAGCCAAAAATCAAAATTAAAAATTGAGTGAAATACTTTCAAATGGTATCAAAGATCAAATTCCCCTTATATGAAATCAACATATCAACAGAAAAACAGGTAAAGGTTATAAAAAATAAATATAAACAAGGCTTAAGCTTATAAAAAATGATGTTCTCCCTAATACGTGATAAAATTACAAATTCAAAGTGCAACATTAATACTTGTGACCTATCAGATGCCAATGATCAAAAAGTATAAGACTGGGAAGAAAGACATTGTGGTACGTTGATTTGTGGACTGTAAATGCATGCACACCATTTAGGACAAGTTAGCAACATCCTTCAAACTTACTCATACACATACCCTTTAACCCAGCAATTCCGCGTCAAGGAATTACCCTCCAGACACATTCTTATGTGCACAAAAAGCACAAAATGCAAAAAGCATTCATTGCAACAATATTTGTGATTTCTTACCAAATGTCCATTTAAAGAAGGGACATTTAAATTATTTCTATTAACTAGCAATTTGTTATATAGATTTGACACATCATACAAGAGAACAGCATGCAACCATTAAAAATATGTAAGTTTAACTGACTGGTATAAAAGGATCAACAAAATGAATTAAGTAGAAAATGATAGCTAAAAATTGTGCATAGTATGTTATTGTATTCATAAAAGAAAAATATATACACTTTTTGTTTGTATGATAATAGAAACTTTTGGAAGAACACCAAGAAACCTGATGCATGAGACAATGCAAGATTTAGAGGGGAAATGATTGGGTTATGAGAGAGCCTTAACTCAATCAATGAATTAATTCCCTGATAAGATTAACTGAATGGTAACTGAAGGTGGGTAGGATATGTCTGGAGCAGGTGGGTCCCTGGGGGCGTGCCTTTGGGGTATATATTTTGTATCTGGTCAGTGGAGTCTCTCTCTGCTTTCTGATTACCATGTGAGCACTGCTTCCCTCCACCAACCACACTCTTCGGCCATGTTGCTCTACCTCATCTCAAGCCCCAAGGAATGGAGCCAGTTACCTATGGACTGAGACCTCTGAAACCCTGGACCCCTAAATAAACTTTTCCTCCTCAAAACTGCTCTTGGCAGGTCTTTTAGTCAGAGCAGCCAAAAAGCTGACTAAAACAAATGCTATTTAAGGAACTGGCACCCACTCCCTATATTTTCACTGTATAAAAGAAGAGCTCCATCCCTGACTAACCAACTTGTGCTCACAGAAGTAATGAATAAAAATCTAATTTGAGGTAAGATCATGTTATACTTCAGAAGGAGAACTGCAGGTTTTAAGTGGGGAAAAACCAATACATTATCAAAATGATCTGACTACAAACCTAAATCCACAATTTACTAGCTCCGTGACCATGAACAAGTCTCCTAAACCCACCAGAACTTGTTTGCCTGCTTCAGCAAAAGGAGACTACCAACACCTGCTCTCTCTCACGTGGCATCAACGAGACTACATCAATCAGCTAATGATGTAAAGACACAGAATAAATGTCTTTGTAAATTTTTATCACAGTACTATTCTAGAAATTGGTTTATGAAAAATGTCTAAGTTCTTGCTCTTCTTCCCTTCTTTCTTACAGTACTAGTAAGATCAGAATTCTGTTCCTTTACTTAACATTTGCCACTGTGATTGAATAGCTATCTTTCTCTACCATAAAGACAAGACTACGGGTTCCCAGAAAGCAGGGCTTATGTCTTATTCAAAACCTAGCCTGGGGCTAGGTTGTGGCTCAGTGTAGAGCGCTTGCCTAGCACATGTGAGGCACTGGGTTTGATCCTCAGCACCACATAAAGATAAATACATAAAATAAAGATATTATGTCCATCTACAACAAAAGATTTTTAAAAATAAGAAAAAAAACTAGCCTGGTACATAGCAGATATGATGAATTAAACTCGGTTTATTACAGAAAGATATACGATATACTTTAAATGCACAGGTAATAGTTCCTCTCAATGTTTCTTTAAAATTTGAGGACAAGCCAGGCGCAATGGCGCACATCTATAATCCCAGAGGCTTCGGAGGCTAAGGCAGGAGGATTGCCAAGTTCAAAGCCAGGCTCATCAACAGCAAGGCACTAAGCAACTCAGTGAGACTCTGTCCTTGTCTCTAAATAAAATATAAAAAAGGGCTGGGGATGTGCCCCGGTGGTTAAGCGCCCCTGGTGTCAATCCGTGGAACAAAAAAAAAAAATTTGAGGGCAAGTTTTAAAGCCTAGTAACATAACTAATAGGATCTTCAAGGTCAAGACTTTAAAATTCATGCCCACCAGTCATAAATTTCAGTCACTATTATGTCATAATAAAACACAAAAAAATCCCACCTCTTTATGATCTTCTACAACTGTTAAGATAGTATCAATAGTATGTAAAATTCCCATAGCCATTACTGTTTTGTCTTCAACTTCTTCATATTCATCACTTTGAAGAACTTTGCCAAATATCTCAGCCTATGCAAAACACATTGAAATATTCAACAGTTGGAACTCTTACAACCCCCCTCATAAAAATTAGCAAAAGGGCAATGTCACACATTCAAATATCAGCGTTGCTCAAACGTCAATTTCTGCACTTTGTGAATAAATCACCTTTGTTCTTACAATAATAAAACCTGTCATGTTTTAAATATAGCCATTTTTCTCATCTAATCACCAGCCATTACAACTATTAACTGACATTTTATTGGTTGTCATTAAGCAAAATGACTTTAAAAAACAGTAGAGAGAAATTTTCCAAAGTGGTAAAACAAAAATGCCCCAATGTAAAGGAATTGAGACACCAGTTTCAAAGTTCAAAAAGTAAAAGTTTAGAAGGTTCACATCAAGGCACATTATGTAATCTTGGGGTATTGTAGATGAAGAGAGACTATCCTAAATGTTATTAGATTCAAGTCAGCTTAACTACAGGAATATCAGAATTATCAGAGCAAACATTTTATATTAGTATTTCAGTTACCGAAAAAATTGAACTTGAAAATTTAGGGTTAAATTCAAATTATTCAAGGATTCCATGTCAAACTAACAAAAAACTGCCACGTTCTTACCAAGTGCTGGGTCATGTCAACAGCAATTGAAGCTACCTCTTGACTGTATTCACATATCATCTTCTGGATTACATTAGTAACATCATCGTTTTCTGTCTCTCTAACAATGTGCAACAGTTCCTGCATAATAGGCCTCACATGTGGCTTCATATATTCCTTAGCTAATGGATCAAAACAAAATTAGTAAATGTTAGCCATTCACAGATGGCAAAAGGAATTAACTTGGTCACAGGTCAAGTGACACAACGTAATACCTAGATAAGATTATAGATGTGGTGAATAAGTTAGAATTGTACCAAATAATGTTCACCACAATATCAACTTCAAGAGTAGCAAAAGGATAAGCAGTTCTACGTAAAGGACTGTTCTACTCTAAATGTCCCCACTGAGAAATTCTAACTACACACATGCTGTCATCAGTATAACTTGGAAAACATAAATATTATATCCGTCTTGATGACAAGTATAAAAAATCATGCACGTAAAGACTATCCCCAACACTGATGGGGCCCATTCCCTACCCTAAACCATTTCTACCCCCTGCTTCTCCTGGGAAATTCTCATGCAAAATCCAATGTTCCCATTAAAACATGTTAAACAAAGGTAAACAAGGTTTATGTTTTTCACAAAGCTGAATTGTTTGCAAAAGTCTATTTGAATTTTGAGTAGAACATTCTTCTAAACAAACAAATGAGTATTGTTCACTCCCTAGAAATATTACTTGCTAGTTTCAGAACTGGTAGAACCAAAGAATTGTAGAATTGAAAAAACTCTTAAAGCCATCTAATCTAACCCCCTCAAGTTTAAATATGTGGAAATCTAAACCTTGACAGATCATGTGTCTCACCTAGCTTCCCATGGCAAGTTAGTAGCAAAATCAAAACTGAACCCAAGCCTCCCAAAACCCAGCCTACCCTAGTGCCCAGCAATTATTAACTTGTTCCCATTCTAAAACTTTTCTGGAAACCACAAGCAATAGGAACTCCTAAAAAAAGGGACAAGAATAAACCCCTGCAAAATTCTGAGGGAGCAAAAGCCCAGGAATCCAAACTCTGAACCCCTGGGACCTAAGGGTTTATTAGGGAAGGAAGTAAATGAAAAATTACCCTTCTAAAAGGCATTTTTGGTTTTACCTTGTATCTGATTAGAAATTAATGACTGAAGAGCAAGGGCAGCTTCAACTTTGACAGGCATCTCCTTATCTTCAATCAGGCTCTTCTTTGCTAATTCAACTGCATTTCTTAGGTTGAGTTCATTGTGAAACTTCAAAGAACTAAATGCATGAAGCACCCAGCAGGACTATAGTATGAAAGGAAAGTAAATAGGGAGCTATTAAGATTATGGCACTCAGTAATAATGTCACACATACAAGAATTTTTTTTTTTTTTAGTGGTGCTGAGGATTGAATCCAAGGTCTCATGCATGCTAGGCAGGCACTCTACCGCTGAGCTACACCTGCATCCCTCACACAAGAACTTCTTATTAAAATATCACATTTATTCAACAATTTTCTTACAGATGAGGATTTTAAGGCATAAAACAGGCACACAGAAAACTTACTCTAGCTCGAAGATATCCCAGGTTAGACAATAATAAAGGAAATACATGATTCTGTAGGAATAGCTCAATTTGGTCCTTGAATAAACTCTTCTGTTAGGAAACAGAAATTAAATTTCAATTATCAATGGCTTTTCTCGTGTGTAAGAATCACTTCCTGATAAAGCATGTTTATTAACTGCATTTAATATACTTCTATTCACAATTTTGTAAAATTGTCTGACCTACATACTGCATATTTAAACACAAAAATAGTACCTTAGGTCAATTAGATATTGATGGATTTTCATAAAAATGTTAAAACTAAAATCATTTCGTATCCTTTTTTATAGAGCAGCAGTTTCATACTGAAAAACTGACAAAAGTCAAATTTTATTTTAATAAAGAAATAGATAGCAAAAAAAAGGATATGTATAGTTGACTCAATCACCCAAAGGAAGTCATGAGTTTTAAATTATTCATAACTTTCATATTCTTTTATTAACCTGTGCTTTGCAATTTTATTAAGTAAATTAAATTTTGATAATCTTAACCTTCAATAAAATCTCAGCTAGGGAACCAATCACATGCAGGGCTCCATCTTTCTTCCTAGGGTCAAAGTTCGGGTCTGTTAGGATTTGGTAACAGAATGCCATCATTTTTGGCAACACCTAAAGAAATAGAAGAATCCATTTTAGTCTACAAGAACTTTCATGATCTTAATATAGTATTAAATATGATATATAAATTTTAACCATTTTATTGTGTTTTATCAAATAACCATAAGCTCAATAAGAAAGGTACAATATTAAGAAAAAACTAATCAAAAGTACTTCACTCTTTTCTCCTACTAGAACAAAGAATATTCTTAAGCTGACAAGTTATAACTAATGATATTATTTTCAAATACTAGGGGTATATCAGAATATGCTTTTTCCTTACTAGAACAAAAATATTCTTAAACTAGGTTATAACTAATACAAGATCATTTTCAAATGCAGTGGATACATTACAATGTTAAGTCAATACAGGCCACCTTTATGTTTTAGATTTAAAAACATTATTATATACCTCTTTCCTTTTCTTTGCAGCAGTATATAAGAGAGTCTGGGCTGCTGTAGTAGGAGAAGCATAATCTTCAAAAATATCTAAGATTTCAAGAAGTTAAACCATATTAGTAAAAATGCAGTGACTTATTATACAGATTTTAAATCTGACCAAAACCACTAATTCAGAACAAGAAATGAAATAGTCCACATAATGCCATTCACAGCATAAAGAAGCTAAGGACAAGCATGTGCAGTGGTCCACGCCTATAATCTCAGCAACTCTGGAGGCTGAGGCAGGAGGAGCACAGGTTCGAGATCAGCCTCAGCCACTTATCGAGGCCCTAAGCAACTTGGTGAGACCTTGTCTCAACAAAAAGGGCTAAGGGGGTCTAGCTTAGTGGTAAATTGCCCCTGGGTTCAATCCCTGGTACCAAGGGGGAAAAAAAAAAGAGGAGAAAATTGGCCAATCATTTTGCCTTGTCAAAGCAAACTAGGAAAACAAATACATAAAGAAGGGGAAGTAATAAATTCTATACATAATGAGTTTCAAAAGATAAAGATAGAATAAAGAAATAAAGCAGGTGGTAAATGTTTCATTTGCTCTTCCTGAACTTTGTCTCCAAGGGAAAAAGTGCCTCGTCATTTACAAAGCCCTATACAAACAATACTGTCTGAAAATCTAGTGCTCATACCAATAAGTTTAACTCAGCTAGACACACCTGGCTCAACAGACAGACAGCACGGCTTTGTCATGGCACCTTCAACATGTCTTAGTGTTAGTCCTAGCAGTTGTTTATTTCAACATTTATTGAAGACACTAGTAGAAGAACACAGAAGTGAGAAAAGGATAAAAAATATAAAATAAAACAAATAAGACAAAGCTCCTGACTTCAGATAGCTTCTAACTTGTGGGAGAGACAGAAACACACAAATCAATATTTTACTATGTTAAGTGCTAAAGGAGGATAAAGGGGAACAACTCGGCAACCTACACAGTTCAACAGCTTCCAGGAAGATCAAACTAAAAAGAACCCCAGAGAACTGGGCCACATGCAGTAAGTCTAAAAGAAATCCTGTTCCCTGTGGAACACCTAGTCAGAGGATAAAGAGACAGGTTAAATAGGGTACTCCTAAAACATGCAGACATCCAAAGGCTCTCTCAGAGTTGAGAACAACCCAATCTGTAGGTGGGCATCCCAGAGAACACAGAAAAGGATGGTCCCTGCACAGCCATGAGACACAGCCTAAGTAACAGATGGCTCCATGAGTGTTTCAGCACTCCTGAGAGAGAAGGATACAGAGGTTTTTCATCCCCCACACCCAAAGGCCTCAGGTTCTTTTGTTCAAAAGGACACCAAACTCTCATGAGCTTCAGTTTATTATGCAAAGCAGAACTTTGGGAATTTAACAAAGTGATAAAAATCTGCTTAAAAATGTCAATGTAGTCATGTTACTTTACATATCCAGGAACTAATAAGGAAAAAAAAAATCTCAAGTACCAAATTTCATCCTTATATACTCATATGGATCTTCTTGCCACAGCTCTTCGTCCTCATCTTTATAGCACATCACAGAAAAAATCACATCTTCAGAGATATTCTAAGATGAGAAACAAACAAAACAACAAATGGGTATGGGCTATTCAAATTTGGGGAATAACAATAGTGTATTCATTGACAGTCTCTATGATGGTACTTTTCCAGTTATAGTAATTCTTCTTTTAAGCCTGCATTCACTATGGTGAAAGCAAGCAAGCCAAAGTCCCCAAGCAGGCACAGGGGTTAAAGAGTTAAGGGTAAGATTGCTTTTTAACAGCAAGTAAAAGCACAGACAAAGAAACAAATGTAAACTTTATTCTTTAGAGCAACAACAGGGATAATAAAATTTTACAAACAAATTGACAGTACAACAGACTTGAATTTCTTTAAGGAAGAAAATGGCAAGTCAGGGATATATTTATCATTATATTTCTTATGTTGAAAATTCTTAACATTTCCATGTTGGTCCTAAATGTCAACTTATCAACAATATGGCAATTTTCTTTTTTTCTTCCACTTTCAAAAAACTAATTTCCAACCCTAACACTGCATGTTTAGGGGTCCTAACCTAGTGGCCTCTCTCACACTGCTAATATTCTAATAGGTCCCTTTGAGCTCTAACAACTACTTAGGTAAAACTAAATAACTCTAAGAAAAAATTCAGCCTAAGAATTACAGTTTTCTTATTCCTGCATTACAACTATGGAAAAACAAAGTCAAAGATATGAAGTGGAAAAGAAATGCTATCCACGAAAACACATATTTACAAGATACTATCTTTTTATAATAAGCTTTTATTTTCTCAAACTTTTCTATTGTGGTAGAATATACATAGCATAAAACTTACTATCTGAACTATTTGTGTGTGCGTGTGTATATAAACTTTTTTTATTTCTTTAAATTTTTCATTTGTTTTAATTAGTTATATATGAAAGTAGAATACACTTTGATACATCAAAGTTATACTCTATTCTATAGAATAGAGTATAACTTCTCATTCTTCTGGTTACACATGATGTAGAATCCCACCGGTTGTGAAGTTATGTATGTACATAGGATTATAATGTCTGATTAATTCTATTATCCTTCATACCCCCCAGAGCCCCTCCCCTCCCTTCACTCTCCTCTACCTAATCTAAAGTAATTCTATTCTTCGCTAGCACCCCCGCCACTATTGTAAATTAGTATCCACATATCAGAAAAAACATTCAGCTTTTGGTTTTGGGGGACTGACTTATTTCACTTGGCATGATATTCTCCAGCTCCATCCATTTACTGGCAAATGCCATAAATTCATTCTTCTTTAAGGCTGAGTAATATTCCATCATATATATATACCACATTTTCTTTAATCCATTCATCTGTTGAAAGGCACCTAGGTGGGCTCCATAGTTTAGCTATTGTGAATTGAGCTGCTATAAACATTGATATGGCTGCTTCACTGTAGTATGCTGATTTTAAGTCCTTTGGGTATAGACCGAGGAGTGGGATAGCTGGGTCAAATGGTGGCTCAATTCCAAGTTTTCTAATGAATCTCCATACTGCTTTCCAGATTGGTTGCAACAATCCGCAGTCCCACCAGCAATGTAGGAGTGTACCTTTTTCCCCACATCCTCACCAACAGTTATTGTTGTTTGTATACTTGATAATTGTCATTCTGACTGGAGTGAGATAAAATCTTAGAGTAGTTTTGATTTGCATTTCTCTAATTGTTAAAGATGTTGAACATTTTTCATATATTTGTTGGTTGATTGTATTTCTTTTTCTGTAAAGTGTCTGTTCAGTTCTTCAGTTCATTTATTGGTTGGGTTATTTGAGGGGTTTTTTGGGGTTTTTTTTTTTTTGGTGTTTAGTTTTCCAAGTTCTTTATATATCCTGGAGATTAGTGCTCTATCTGAGGTGTGTGTACTCTCATTCTATAGGCTCTCTCTTCACGTTATTGATTGTTTCCTTTGCTGAGAAGAAGTTTTTTAGCGTGAATCCATCCCATTTATTGATTCTTGTTTTTACTTCTTGTGCTTTAGGAGTCTTGTTAAGAAAGTCAGGTCCTAAGCCGATATGAGGAAGACTTGGGCCTACTTTTTCTTCTATTAGGCACAGGGTCTCTGTTCTAGTGCTTAAGTCTTTGATCCACTTTGAGTTTCATGCAAGGTGAGAGACAGAGGTTTAATTTCATTTGTTACATGTGGATTCCCAATTTTCCCAGCACCATTTATTAAATAGGCTGTTTTTTCTCCAGCGAATGTTTTTGGCACCTTTGTCTAGTATGAGATAACTGTATTTAAGTGGGTTTGTCTCTGTGTCTTCTTTTTTGTACCACTGGTCTACATCTCTGTTTTGGTGCCAATACCATGTTTTGTTACTATGGCTCTGTAGTATAGTTTAAGGTCTGGTACTGTGATGCCTCCTGCTTCACTCTTCTTGCTAAGGATTGCTTTGGCTATTCTGGGTTTTTTTATTTTTCCAAATGAACTTCATGATTGTTTTTATAGTTCTGTGAAGAATGTCATTGGGATTTTAACTGGAATTGCATTAAATCTGTATAATGCTTTGGTAGTATGGCCATTTTAACAATCTTAATTCTGCCTATCTAGGAGCATGGGAGGTCTTTCCATATTCTAAGGTCTTCTTTGATTTCTTTAGTGTTCTGTAATTTTCACTGTAGAGGTCTCTTATCTCTTTAGTTAGATTTCCCAAGTATTTTTTTTAAAAGCAATTGTGAATGGGGTATAGTTTCCCCAATTTCTCTTTCAGTAGATTCATCACTGACGTATTAACACATTTAATTTATAGGTGTTGATTTTATAACCTACTACTTTGCTGAATTCATTTACGAAGTTTAGAAGTTTTCTGGTGGAATTTTTGGGCTCTTCTAATGAATCATGTCATCAGCAAATAGTGATAGTTTGAATTCTTCTTTTCCTATTCATATCCCTTTAATTTCTCCTGTCTAATTGCTCTGGCTAGAATTTCAAGGACAATGTTGAATAAAAGTGGTAAGAGAGTATCCTTGTCTTATTCCAGTTTTTAGAGGGAATGTTTTCAATTTTTCTCCATTTAGAATGATGTTGGCCTTGAGTTTAGCATATGTAGCTTTTACAATGTTGAGGGATGTTCCTACTATCCCTAGTTTTTCTAGTTCTTTGAACATGAAATGTTGCTGTATTTTGTCAGATGCTTTTTCTGCATCTATTGAGATGAAATATTTTTAAGTCTATTGATGTGATGAATTACATTTATTGATTTCTGTATGTTGAACCAACTTTGCATCTCTGGGATGAACCCTACTGGATTATGGTACATTATCTTTTAAATATGCTTTTGTATGCAATTTGCCAGAATTTTATTGAGAATTTTTGCATCTCAGGGATGCAAAAATCAGGGATATTGGTCTGAAATATCTTTTTCTGGTTTTGCTATCAGGGTGATATTAGCTTCATAGAATGAGTTTGGAAGAGTTCCCTCCTTTCTATTTCATGGAATACTTTGAGGCATATTTGTGGTAATTCTTCTTTGAATGTCTTGTAGCACAACATAATAATACTGGGTGACTTTAACACACCTCTCTCTCTACTGGATAAACCTTCCAAACACAAACTAAACAAAGAAACTCTAGATCTAAATAATACAATCAATAAATTAGATTTAACAAACATACACAGAATATTTCATCCATCAATGAGTGAATACACTTTCTTCTCAGTAGCATATGGGTCCTTCTCTAAAACAGACCATATCTTATGCCATAAAGCAACTCTTGGCAAATACAAAAAAAAATAGAGATACTACCCTGCATCCTATCAGATCATAATGGAAGAAAATTAGAAATCAATGTAGAATAAAAATAGAAGCTACTATAATACCTGGGGACTAAATAATACACTACTGAATGATGAATGAGTAACAGAAGAAATCAGAGATGAAATAAAAAAATACTTAGAGGTAAATGAGAATAGTGATACAACGTATCAAAATCTCTGGGATACCACGAAGGCAGTGCTAAGAGGAAAGTTCATTGTATTGAGCTCATTCATTAAAAAAAGAAAAAGTCAACAAATAAATGAGCTAACATTACAACTCAAAGCCTTAGAAAAAGAACAAATCAACACCAAAAATAGTAGAAGGCAAGAAATAATTAAAATCAGAGCTGAAATCAATGAAATTGAAACAAAAGAAACAACTGAAAAAACTTGACAAAACAAAAAGATGGTTCTTTGAAAAAATAAATAAAATTGATGAACCCCTAGCCATGCTAATGAAGAGAACTAAAATTACTAAAATACATGATGAAAAAGGAAACATCACAACAGACACGACTGAAATACAGAAGATAATTACAAACTGTTTTGAAAATGTATACTCTAAAAAAAAAAAATAGAAAACCTTGAAGACATCAACAAATTTCTAGAGACCTACCCAAACTGAATCAGGGGAACATACAAAATTTAAACAGATCAATTACAAATAATAAAATAGAAAATGCTGGGCTGGGGTTGTAGTGCTTGCCCAGCATGTGTGAGGCACTGAGTTCGATTCTCAGTACCACCTATAAATAAATAAACAAAAATAAAGGTCCATCAACAACTAAAAAAATTTAAAAATAAAAAAAGAAAGAAATGGAAAATGCCATTAATAGCCTACAAATCAAGAAAAGCCTAGAACCACACAGATTCTCAGACAAGTTTTACAAGATACTATTTTTTTTTAAATATTTTTTAGTTGTTGGGCTGGGGATGTGGCTCAGTGGTAGAGTGCTTGCCTAGCATGTGTGAGGCAACCTCAGCATTGCACATAAATAAATAAGATAAAGATCCATTGATAACTAAAAAATATATTTTTTAAATTTTTAAAATGTATTTTTGACATATTTTAAGATGCTATACTTTTAAAATTCATAATAACATAATGCTAACCAAATCCTATCCTGAACACAAAAGCAAAGTGAAACAATTTATTTTCTTGTTATTTAATTTAAGAACTCATAGTTAGGAGGTGGCAATTCAGTTCCTAATGTTTTTGAATTATCCAGGGTTATTTATATGCAGAATATTTATTAATGGTCCATAATTTTTAATTCTCATTTGTAGTTCAAGCAATAATGCTGAATTCTATCTTTAACAATTGGTATAAAAACAGAAAATTAATCGCTGCTGAAGAACTTAATCCAAAGAAAATAAAACTCATTTCTGCTCAGATCTATAAAAGAAAATGGTCCGTATATCAGATTTTCCACAAAATAATACTGTCTTAGTAGATGCTAGCCAACATTTTTCAAAATACTTTCACACAAAATACCTCATTTGATCCTAGCAATCTTTAGATAAGAAAGTAGAGAAATGTTATCTGCCTTAACAGAAGAGAAACTCAAGCTAAATGAGATTTCAAAGTCAATTGAATCCAAGTCTTCAACTCTCAAAATGGAAGCCCTCACTCTTTTCAAATGACTGAATTTTCCAAGTCCTTTATAACAGATGTAAGACTGTGCTTATTAGGAGGAAAAGACAACCGCGCACGCAGGGAGGAGGAGACCAAACGCACCACAGGCCCCCCCACCTACCAACGCATGGCTGTCCCAGCCTGCTTCTGTCTAAAGACAACTGCCAGGATGGGGAAGACCATCACCAAGGTCCCTGCAGGCCTGGTTACACCAGAGGTGAGGTATTGGTAACCTGCAGGGACACTAAAAGATTATAGGGTAGAAACAGTATCCCTCAGAATGGCACTTCTAGAGAGAAAGACACATGAACAACATGAAAAAACAAGGAAAGAAAATACCCTAAACAAGCCAGGCGTGGTGGCGCACGCCTGGAATCCCAGCACTTTGGGAAGCTGAGACAGGAGAATCTCAAGTTCAAAGCCAGCCTCAGCAATATATACAACTTAAACAGATCAATTTCAAGCAAGGATATAGAAGGTGCCATCAAAAGCTTACCAACCAAGAAGAGTCCAGGGCCAAACGAATTCTCAGCCGAGCTCTGTAAGACCGTCAAAGAAGAATTAATACCAATACTCCTCAAATTATTCCATGAAATAGAAATGGAGGGAACCCTTCCACACTCATTCTATAAGGCTAGGATCACCCTGATTCCAAAACCAGACAAACACACATCAAAGAAAGAAAACTTCAGACCAACATCCCTGATGAACATTGACGCAAAAATTCTCAATAAAATTCTGGCAAATCAAATACAAAAACATGTTAAAAAGATAATGCACCATGATCAAGTGGGGTTCATCCCAGGTATGCAAGGTTGGTTCAACATACAAAAATTAATAAACATAATTCATAACATCAATAGACTTAAAGACAAGAATCATATGATTATCTTGATAGATGCTGAGAAAGCATTTGACAAAATATAGCACCTCTTCATGTTCAAAACACTAGGAAAACTAGGCATAGTAGCAACATACCTCAACATTATAAAAGCTATCCATGCAAAACCAAAGGCCAACATCATCCTAAATGAAGAAAAATTAGAAGCACTGTCTCTAACAACAAGAACAAGACAAGGATGTCCTCTTTCACTACTTCTATTTCAACATAGTCCTTGAGACTCTAGCCAGAGCAATTACAGAGATGAAAGAAATTAGATACAAATAGGAAAAGAAAAACTTAAACTATCATTATTTGCTGATGACATGATTCTTTACTTAGAGGATCCAAAAATTCCACCAGAAAACTTCTAGAATTAATAAATGAACTCAGCAAAGTAGCAGGATATAAAATCAATACTCACAAATCAAATGCATTTCTATACATCAGTGATGAATTCTCTGGAAGAGAAATTAGGAAAAGTACCCCATTCACAATAGCCTCAAAAAAAATAAAATACTTAGGAATCAATTTAACAAAAGAGGTGAAAGACCTCTACAATGAAAACTACAGGACACTAAAGAAAGAAATTGAAGAAGACCTTAGATGATGGAAAGATCTCCATACTCTTTGACAGGCAGAATCAATATTGTCCAAATGGCCATACTACCCAAAGTGTTATACAGATTCAATGTGATTCCAATTAAAATCCCAATGTCATTCCTTATAAGAATAGAAAAAGCAATCATAAAATTCATTTGGAAAAATAAGAAACCCAGAATAGCCAAAGCAATCCTTAGCAAGAAGAGTGAAGCAGGAGGCATCACAATACCAGACCTTAAATTATACTACAAAGCTATAGTAACAAAAATGGCATGGTACTGGCACCACAATAGACATGTAGACCAATGGTACAGAATAGAAGACACAGAGACAAACCCACATAAATACAGTTATCTCATACTAGACAAAGGCACCAAAAACATACATTGGAGAAAAGACAGCCTCTTCAACCAATGGTGCTGGGAAAACTGGAAATGCATATGCAGCAAAATGAAACTAAACCTCTATCTCTTAGCATGCACAAAATTCTATTCAAAGTGGATCAAGGACCTAGGAATTAAACCAGAGACCTTGTGCCTAATTGAGAAAAAAGTAGGCCAAAATCTTCATCACTTCCTTAACAAGACTCCTAAAGCTCAAGAAATAAAAGCAAGAATTAATAAATGGGATGGATTCAAACTAAAAAGCTTCTTCTCAGCAAAATAATCAATAATATGAAGAGAGAGCCTACAGAATGGAAGCAAATTTTTGTCATGTGCACATTAGATAGAGCACTGATCTCCAGTATATATAAAGAACTCAAAAAACTTAACACCAAAAAACAAACAACTCAATCAATAAGTGGGCTAAGGAGCTGAAAAGACACTTCTCAGAAGATACACAATCAATCAACAAATATATGAAAAAATGTTCAACATCTCTAGCCATTAGAGACATGCAAATCAAAACTACTCCAAGATTTCATCTCACGCCAGTTAGAATGGCAGTTATCAAGAATACAAACAACAAGAAGTGTTGGCAAGGACGTGGAGGAAAAGGTACACTCGTACATTGCTGGTGGGACTGCAAATTGGTACAACCAATCTGGAAAGCAGTATGAGATTCATTAGAAAACTTGAAATGGAACCACCATCTGACACAGCTATCCCACTCCTCAGTCTATACTCAACGGACTTAAAAACAGCATATTAGGGGCTGGGGTTGTGGCTCAGTGGTTGAGCACTTGCCTCGCATGTGTGAGGCACTGGGTTCGATCCTCAGCACCACATAAAATAAATAAAGATATTGTGTTCATCTACAACTAAAAAAAAATATATATATATATTAAAAAAAAGCCTACTACAGTGACACAGCCACTTCAATATTTATAGCAGCTCAATTTACAATAGCTAAACTGTGGAACCAACCTACATGCCTTTCAATAGATGAATGGATAAAGAAACTATGGTATATATATACACAATGGAATATTAAAAGAATAAAATTATGGCATTTGCAGGTAAATGGATGGAGTTGGAGAACATCATGCTAAGCAAAATAAACCAATCCCAAAAAACTAAAAGCCGAATGTTCTCTCTAATGCGGGGGTCCAGCCTCCACAGGGTGTCAGGTCCTGAGGTGGGATGAGTGGTGTTGGAGAAAATAGCACCAATGAGACACAGAGACCAGGTTTGGTGCAAGCTGTGTCTGTCTAAGTTCAGACCAGCGCTTTATTTATAGTGATTTTTTGGCCTTTGATTAAAGAAAAAAGGGGGATTACAATTCATCATGAGTTATTCATAAACACAGACTGGTCATCTATAATTGTCCCAGATACCTACATCAGTTTCAAAAGAATTTTTAAATATTAACTAGAAACAGGGACCATAAGGGTCCACATATCCTATTTCTTAAGATTAATATCAAACTAAAGTCTACTTAACTTCCTATTGTGACCCCAATAGACAGGGTGAGGTTAACAAAGATATATTTAACTACAAAGGTAGCATAAGGTGATAGACTAATAGACCATTATAGTAACTATACCTAAAAACATGGGGTGATATTTTAGCATAGCTGCTGGCGCACACGTAGTTAGTGGTTTCTGCTAATATCTTATTAAGCTAGAATTACCTAAAGCTGTAGGTTAAGTTAACTATTACATACGTCATTAAAATACCATTCCCTGAACCTGCCCTGAGCCCTATTTTGTTGCAACCATTGTCTACATAATTTGAGTTCAATTTCTCTTGGCAGGTATCAAGGCCTTAGCCTCTTAATTCTTTCCCATGTAGACAAAGAATTATAATTAACATGTTTTCCATTGATCCAAACCATTCTTTCTCCATTAATGTAGGTTCCTGTATATGGTAGGGGAGGGTCCAGTCCTAAGTTTAGATCTTGTTTATACCTGGGCTCCTGCCGTCTTCTGCCTTTACCCATATCAAATATCACATAAGGACTGGATTTTACTATAGGGGGAATCCATTTTAGTCAGGGCCTGCAAGAAGACCTGACCAGCATTTGAGCTTTAGGCATGGGACTAGTTGGAGCCACAATTTCCCATAGCTCACTTTATTGAAGTTGCCAAAGCAGCCTCCTGCAGCCAGGCCTGAGAATTCTTCCAGATGTAATCAGGAAACTGTGGGCCCAAAAGTTCTGGATATCATATCTAAAGTGAAACTATCATCAGGGGAATTTTTAGAATTACTTCCAAGAAACATCGTATCAGTAGTACTATCCTGATAGGGATTCCTTGTTTATTCTCCTGGGTGATCAAATGCCTCTCCTAAATTACAGGAGACTTTAGGGGACCAGGATTGACTGATCCTGTCTTTCCAGGAATTGGAATAGTGACACAAGCAAGCACAATTAATTCTGTCAAGCTAAGAAGGGGCATCCCAACAAGAAATATATTGAGTGCATCTCTTCACCCTGATCCCTTTGCAGGCACTGGAACTTTGTCAAGTAGTGTCTTGGGAATTTGGGGCTATGGCACTCTAATAAGTGGATGCTGATCCATAATGGGGGAGAGGGCATGGGAAGAATGGAGCAACTTTGGGCAAAGGAGAAGGAAGGAAAGGGAAGGGACATGGGGGCTGGAAAGATGGTAGAATAAGATGAACAACAATGCCCTAGATACATGTATGACTGCACATATAGTGTAATTCTATATTGTGTACAGCCAGAGAAATGAAAAGTTGTGCTCCATTTGTGTACAATGAATCAAAATGCATTCTGCTATCATGTATACCTAATTAGAATAAATTTTTAGAAAAGATTGTGCTTATTAGAAGTTGTTAACGGAATCAAAGAGATACTAAATATAAAATACAGCATTAATAACACTCACTTTACTTGGGAAACCTAAGTTAACTGGTGAACAATTCTGGAGAGCTGCTCTCTGATACTCACCTGTATGTGTGGCTTCATCTGCTTCCAGGTTACAGAATGAACAACCCCTTGGTTGAGATAGTTGAATGCTTGCTGAAGAACACGGGGGGCTACATACTCTTTCTGTCTATATTGATCTAAAATTTTTAATAGTACCTATAGGAAAATAGGAAGGGAAAACAACTTTAAGGTTAAAAGAGACGGGACACTTTAGGCATAACATAAAATTCAAAATATATAGAGATAAAAAAATAATAGATTTGGGAGGAAATCAATATTTTGTGAGAAAGCTCACATAGGCAATTATAATTATTAAATATGTCCATGTTATACTGAATTAAAGGCTGTCTTGCTGTGATTCCCAGGTATTTGTCCTACTTCTAACCTGCAGAACTACTCAGAGTAAGTCTAATTTCTATTCCACCGTCAGCTTTTCAAAATAGATCAAGACTTCTATTTTAAGAAAAGTAACAGATTTGTGCCCGATATGGTGGCATATGTCTGTAATCCCACCTACTCAGGAGGCTGAGAAAGGAGAATCATGAGTTAGAGGCCAGTCTGGACAACAATGTCACACTCCATCTCAAAAATAAAAACAAAAAAATACATACAGGTTGGAGGGGCATGGGGGATTGAACTCATGGGCACTCAACCCCTGAGCCACATCCCCAGCCCTATTTTATTTAGAGACAGGGTCTCAGTGAGGTGCTTAATGCCTTACTTTTGCTGAGACTGGCTTTGAACTTGTGATCCTATTGCCTCAGCCTCTGAAGCCGCCGGGATTATAGGTATGTGCCAACCACGCCCAGCAAAAATACAGATTTGACTGAACAAACGTTAAATTTCTATACAGCAAAGCACATAGCACAAATACATTTTATTCCTTGCAAAATACTTCCAAATGGGAAGAAAAATATTCAAAAAATTATACTGACACAACTCATTAGACCTTTAAAAAAAAGTAAACTAAATCCCTAACTAAACTTCACACCAAAATAAACTCCAGATGGGGAAATATTTTGACACAAAAATGAAAAGAAATGGCTCAAGGGCCTTTGGCAAAGGCCACACTACCACAAAACTCAATTCCTAGTTTCCGGAACTTCACTATATCAAGCTTATGTGTGTTGTTGAATTTTTCAAAATACATACAAAATCTATAAATTCTGAGTTTGAATTTTATTCAAGTTACCTAAAATGCAGGGTTATAAAATTTATCAGAAGTCCCATCAACATCTAGAAACTCCCTGTGCAATGGAGGCTAAAAGAATGATACTGAATTCTAACACAGCTGTGGCACATACAGAGCAAGGGTGGTACAAGATGAGGCACAAGGGTAGGGGACAGTTCTTGATAAGAAAACTATTTTTAAATATCAGGAATGTATCTTAAACAACAAAGGTACAAATAATTGATGACAAGAAGGCAATGGCATGAGATTATTTTTAAATATATGTAAACACATGTATATGTTTGTATGACCCTGAAAATATTCTACTGAACACAGGCTTAATGGAGTTTAACAACAGTAGGAGCAGAAAACAGAGCTGATCAGCTTCCTGATCATCCTGGTATCCATGGTGAATTGCTGAACAGATAATTTTACTCATTATTTACTCATTTTCACAATAGACTGTCTCCTAAGCAAACAAAATAATTGTGAGAAATTATAGCTTTATTGAATTGTGGTATCGTGCTTTTTAGAAAGCATTCTATTAGCCAAAAGAATAATCCATAAAAGAAAGAATTCCACCTTAAAACGATAAGTTCAAAGTACTTAACTTTTTATCATTCACAATAAAGATATATAAAAATCAAAAAAAAAATCTTTTGTATCATTAAAGGCTTTGCCCATGTCTGATTAATTAATCTTTGCTTCCAAAACAGGGTCTTGACATAACCAGTAATCAATAATCATTAAATTTTATTTGTTGAAAAATCCCATCAATATGTACAATTATAATGCACCAATAAAAAATTCCAATTAAAAATAATTTTCTTTGTTGAAAAATAACAAAAATACGATTCAAATGGCAATACTGGTCAGTCAATCTTCATAGTTCAATTATCCTTTGTAGTTATTTTAAATATTAATATCAATTTAGATCGTTTCTCAAGAACTCCTATTTTCACTAGATCAAATGGCTCCTGAATTTCCATAAAAATTCTGAGTCTTTTTTTTTTAACATTTTTTTGGTTGTAGATGGACACAATACCTTTGTTTGTTTGTTTGTTTGTTTGTTTTTACAGGGTGCTGAGGATCAAACCCAGTGCGCCTCACACTTGCTAGGCAAGAGCTCTCCCACTCAGCTACAATCCTAGGCCCCTCAGTTAAGAGTCTTCACATCAAAGCTCAACTACTCTTGAAACAGATTCATATTGCATAAATCTTCTAAGAGAAAAGTTTAGAACAAAGAGGTGAAGCTCAAAGAACTGAAAGCAAAGAAATTCACAAGAGGTCAAATAGAGTTAACCAAAGAACACAATCTAATGCTGTTGATTACTATCCCAGTTTCAATAAACTTAAAAGGTTTGGGTCCAGAGTCTAAGAGTCTAGTAGTTGTCCTAGGACATATGATTCCAAAACCAGTTGCACTGTATTAGATTCCCAGAGAAGCCATTTCATCTTCTTTAAATAAATAATGAAGCTGGGCAGAATGGCACATGTCTGTGATCCCAGCTACTCGGGAGGTTGGGGAGAAGGATCCCAAGTTCAAGGCCAGTGTCAATAATTTAGCAAGGCCCTGTCTCAAAACAGAAAGGACTAGGGATGCAGCTTAGTGGAAGAGCACCCCAGCTTCAATCCCTAGTACCACAAAAATAATGTAACAAATTAATGTTTGGAATCTACTTTTAAACAGATGGGAATAACTTTCAGTAATAACCATTCTTCTGTTTTAAAAGCGTAAGCTTATTACCTGCTGAATTCCCACTGCATAGGTCTTCAAGAAGAATTCAGAAAATTCAAAATATTCTTTTGTGACATTTCCTGGGCTTCCATACCTTAAAATTCAAGGAAAATTTTCAAATACTATGAAGTTTAAAAACAAAGCAAGCTCACTAGCTTAAATATAGTCATTGAAAGATGCATTCTATTGTAACAAAACTAACACGTTCCTCTTTTTCAGAAGGCACAAAATGAAATCATAAAGAGCTATGCTCAAACTCTAAGCCATACTTAAATTTCACATGTAATCTTTTACCTTCTAAATCAAGCATTCCTAGAGAGCCAATGTTAGCAATAAAAACTGCTTATCATCAGATAAGCATGTCAGTGTAATAAATTTTTTTCAATAAATGCTCTTTCTTTAAATTTTTTAATTTGTTCTAATTAGTTAAACATGACAGTAGAATGCATTTTGATACATTGTACACAAATGGAGCACAACTTCTCATTCCTCTGTCTATACATGGTACAGAGTCCCACCAGTAGTGTAATCATACATGTATATAGGGTAATAATGTCCATCTCATTCCACCATCCTTCCCATCCCCACACCCTTCCCCTCCCCTCACTCCCCTCTGCACAATCGAAAGTTCCTTCATTCTTCCCTACCTCCTCCCCCTCAATAAATGCTCTTAAAATTAAATTTTACTTTCTTTTTTTTTTTTTTTTTTTTTAATATTTTTTTAGCTGTAGATGGACATAATGTCTCTATTTTATTGCTTTGTATGTGGTGCTGAGGATCGAACCCAGGGCCTCACGCATGTGAGGCAAGCGCTCTACCGCTGAGCTACAATCCCAGCCCCAAATTTTACTTTCTTATGGAGCTTTATGACCATGCACCTTCTTCCATACTTCCTAAATATTTCCAATTGACTGAATAATGTTATTTTTCCATGTTTTTCACATAATAGGAAAAAAAGAGCCAGAGAAGGCTCCCAACCTCATTATGATCTCAAAGTCAATGATCACAATTAAGCCACTTTAAACACAGGGTGACTTTTTGCCCTCTGTGGTTTTAAAGACATATAATCATAAACTGCAGAACAACAAGGGAAGTATCCAGTTTTATTATACTGGCTGTACAGTCATAAATGTAATAAACAGAATTACCGTTCAAAGAGACGAGCTACAATATGCAGAGCCCACTTCTTACACTTCCACCATACTAGTTCTGCTCTATCATCTTCATCAATTTGCAGAGTCTCCTAAGAGGGAAAAATTCACCCAGATTAAATGTCTGTATAATAAAAGGATTCATGTGAATAACAAAAGCAGAATAAGTCTTGGTATAGATTAAGTCATATTAAATGTGCAGTTAGATTGCTCTACGAATGCATTCATTATAGATTACTAGGCAGGAATTAAATAAGCAAAGCAAATTTCAACTAGCCAATGTCAATGTTCACACTTAACTAACATCTTCAGAAGGGCTAAATAAGTAGACAACAAAATACAAACATCATGATCCCTTGATAAAACTCTGAGATAACAAAAGGCTCTACATTTTAATCTGAGTAATGGTCACAAAATTTTATATACTAGATTTTGATCATCTATATATGTACATTAAATTTCTAAATACTATGTTTTGAGTTAAAGAGAATAAAACTAGGGAAAGTGGTAGTGGTAGAAAGTATACTTAGCATGCATAAGACCTATGTTCAATTCCCAGCACACAAACACAAAAAGATAAGGACAATGGAAAGAATATTGTACATTTTAAGACCAGCTTAAATGTAAAAAAATACAAGAGTTAAGCCAGGTGCAGTGGCACACACCTGTGATCCCAGCAATTCAAGAAGCTGAGGCAGGAAGATCACAAGTTTGAGGCCAGCTTGGGCAACTTAGATTCTGTCTCAAAATAAAATTTAAAAAGGGCTGGGGATATGGTTCACTATAAAGCACCCCTGAGTTCAATCCCCAGAACAGCAAAAGAAAAAATATATTGAGAAGTAGGAGGTTAATCTGATAGATGAAGTAATACTATCATTGCAGATTAAAAGGAAAGATCTATGAAACAGGCAAACTTAGAATTCAGTGTATACTCATAATAGGCATCCTCGGTCACAGTTTATTAAAGTATAAATCAGGGTGCCCTTTCTTGAAATCATTTTGCAAGATGCCAAAAGCCTAAAAACACTTTTAGATATTTTTCTAGAAAAAATAATCATGCATGTGCACAAAAATTTAACTGCATTCTTATAGTTAAAACACTAAAAAAGTGAGAATCTAAATATCCAGCAAATGAAGCATCTGACAAAAATGAAGTATAAAACCATTCAAAATTATTAAAAATACAAAATATGTTTATATTAAATTTTAGGCAAAAATGAATTTCAAAATAGTATCTACTAGTACTGTTTTTATACATAAAATATCTTATATACATGCAGAGAATAAAGGGTAGAGGAATACCAAGTTCTAAAAATGGTTTTTACCATATTTAGTAGGATTAGTTATTTCATTATTTTTGCTTGTCTGAGCTTCCTAAAAGTGACTATGAATTGTTTTATTAATTAGTATTATTATAGTAGCAATTTTTTTCCAAATAGTAGGATAGGATAATGAATCAGCCCAACACAAGTACTCCAACCCCAAGACTGCCCAGTTTTTCTTAGAAACACCCCTATCTTACAGGAGGGACTGTCCTGTCAATAACAGTTCGGAAGATCTCCATCCATGTTGTCATGGTTTGGTTATTCACCAGCTGAAGAGGCAATGCATACTGGAAAAACAGAACAACATAAAGAAGAATTCCCATTTACCATAAAAATCAGCAATTTTATCTATACTGGAAAGTTAAAATATATAAAATAGCTAATTTTTGAGCATGAAAATAGCAATTTCATATGATTCAATCTAAAATTAACTTGAAACAGATCTATAAGTATATATGTCTAGGCTGGAAATATAGCTCAGTTGGTAGAGTGCTTGCCTAGCATGCACAAAGCCCTAGGTTCAATAACCAGCACCACCAAAGAAAAAGTATGTATGTCTAAACTTTTAAATTATATTTTTGAAATAATTTTAATTAAGCTCTTATTTATTCAGCAACACTGTATCGTTTCAAATGGACAAACAGCCCATCTATAGTAAAAGTAAGTACAATAGGACCTCTATAACTGTGAGACATTTACCTATGGACCCACACTTTACCTAGAATTGATATTCCAGGTAAGTGATTTTTACTATTTATTATCCCTTGTGTGTCAAACTTTTAATTTTAACCATGTTAATGACAATCTTTATCTTACTGAACACTCATGAAACTATTTTTTAGTTACTTGTTTTTTAGTTACTCTCCTCTACATTGTGACATAATAACCGCAGTCCACTTTGATGTAGGCATGTGTCTTCCCTGCTACATTGTAAGCTGTATGAGTGGAAGGACAGAGCCTCCACATCCATTTATTCCAAAATGTGCTAATGCTAAGGACATAATAAGTAAGACAGATTGTCATCGCCCTCACAAGCTTACAGTCTTTTTGGAAAAAATACACACACACACACACATAGAAATGGTAAAAGATAAAGGTGGAGGGATGAAGAGTTTTATAGGCTATGTTCAGTTCACACTTTATTCAAAATGCCCCAAGGATGCATCTGGACTTGAGTTAGGGTGCAGAGGAGGACCAGGCTGGGTTAGGCAGAGAATGGTGGTTTCTCTGGAATATATGAAATATCCAAGTACTCTGTACGAATAAATGCTACTTAGACAAAATCAATCTTATTGTACAGACTTTTAAAAATATTCCTCTGCCTCTTTCCACACTGTCAGTCACTTTGTAGTTACATTATTTTTTTTTTTAATATTTTTTTATTTTCTTAGTTGTAGGTGAACAGAATATCTTTATTTTATTTTTATGTGGTGCTGAGGATCGAACCCAGTGCTTCACGCATGCTAGGCAAGCACGCTACCACTGCGCCACAATCCCAGCCCTGTAATTACATTATTATTGCAACTGTGTGTCTCAATGCTTTGAAATTTTTTGCTTTCAAAGGAGCATATTATATTAGTACATTAACAGATTACAAAAATGTTTTATCTGTTTTTTAGATTTTTAGGATGTATAGGTTGAGAGGAAAAAAATTTAGATTTTGCCCCCTTGGCAAATCAAGAAGAGCAACAGACTTTAGAAAAAATGATTTGGTCAGTCTTTATCTTACTGCTCAATCCCTAGCTTATTTTCTCCCAATAGGAAAGATAAGTCTGGCCCTAAACAAAAGGGTTATTACCAAATCTAATGGCAAAACATCTTGCTAAATAAAAAGTTTGCCTCAAAGCGATCCTCCTGAGGAAGATTTCTAAACAATGCTTTGATAAGTAGAGGCATCGTGCATTTTCTTTCTCTATTATTTAAAAAAAAAAAAAAAAGGCAGAGGAATATACTTTTCTAATACTCTAGTGCTTCTCTGTTAGGTTTTCCTCCTTTTCTTTTCTCTCTCATTTACTCAAAAAGGCTAACCTGAGAAACAAAAGTCTGGCTCAGACTGTCTTTAGTAAAAATCTAAAAGATGTAGGGCTGGGGTGTAGCTCAGTGGTAGAGTGCTTGCCTAGCATGTGCAAGGTCCTGGCTTCAATTCCCTGTAATACCCCCCCCCCCCCCCCCACACACACACAGTTATAAAGATGAGACTTTAATATAACTATAAATCTATATTAAAATGAAATATTCTGAAACAGTGCCAAGAATAAACCTAGACTATCCTACTGTCATGAGGAATTTAACTAAAAACCATGTATTAGAGCTTCAATTCACTAATCATTAAATTATTTAGGTTGACAACAATGATTCTTCCCCCAACTAGACCTAATTTACCCAAGCCTTTCAAGGACTTGTTATTAAATATTTTTGTATTTTAAATACATTACATCTCTATCATCTAATTTTTTTTGAATTCCCATATTAGTAGCCCTTATAGCTTTCAGATATGAAAAAAGAGAATTTTGAATCAAGAAAAATGAGCCATCAGATCTTGGTTAGCTTTAGGTAGGGTGGAAGAGAGAGAAATTACCATAAATATGATTTCTCAATAAAAGAAGGACTCTCTTCTTATTTTCCTTATTCTTTTCTTATAATCATAACTATGCTTTGGACAGAAATGTCTACTAGAAGTTTCAGGGCAAGTAATGTGTTGGTTCTTGCTTACCCAGGGCTTCAGACACTGGAATGAAAGCACAGACATTGAATCTCATCTCTGTTAACTTCTGTGCCCCTGTTTCACATAAGGATTTTTAAAAGAAATATATGTGAGAATATATGATAATTTTTAATAATAACTGACCCTGAGCATTTTCTACATGAGGTAGAAATACAAGACCTCATATTTGGCTTCTGCAATAGAAACTTACCTGAACAAGTGCATAAAAGATTTTGAGAATCTGTTTCTGCAGTAATACAGAATAATGGGAGGAATCAGGAAGGAGCTGCATGATTTGCTGCTGAATACGTGGCAGAAATATCTGCATTGCTGCTATAAGAGGTTCTCTTTCTTCTGCTTTCTTATATCTACATGGGCAAAGACAAAAAGAATGAAAAATAATTTTCCCTCATCCCCAAAGAACTGTAAACAACAATGAAAAATATTTGTTAACAACATAAAACAAACCCCACTCCAAAAATTTTTTTTGGTTTGAACTTTCTATTTGATTTGTTAGAATAAACTTTGGGGGGCTGAGGCTGTAGCTCAGTGGTAGAGGGCTGGCCTACCATTCGTGAGGCACTGGGTTCGATCCTCAGCACCACATATAAATAATAAATGAATAAAATACAGATCCATCAACAACATTAAACTTTGGGAGTATGTCCCTGTTCTAAGGAAAATACCTAATATCTTTTTTTTTAATTTTTTTTTTAATTGTAGGCAGACAGAATATCTTTGTTTTATTTTTATGTGGTGCTGAGGATCGAACCCAGTGCCTCACGCGTGCTAGGTGAGCACACTACCACCGAGCCACAACCTCAGCCCCAATACCTAATATCTTACTAGAAAAATTTAGGTTAGTTTAAAAGAATCCAAGACTTATTTGCAGCTTTCTTACGCAATTTTTTCTAATATCTAAACTAATTTTCATTAAACAACAATTCTTTCTATAAATTACAAATTGAAAATCTAGTTTATATAGACACTCATCTAATGTGGGGAAAATTTTTTTTATATTATCTAAATTGAGCAGTTAAAATAGCTTACCAATTTAGGTGCTCTTAGATCACTTTAATTGCTAAAAATCTGAAATATTCTGTAAAAGTTCAACAAATAAGAGTCTGAACTAACTAGTTTAAAAGAAGGAAAATAATAAGATTTTGTATGCAAAAACAGCAATCCTCTTTTAAACCAGAAAATACTATTAATTGTGATACTAATCCTTTACCTCCCAAATAACTTTTATTGGAGAAGAATGTCACCAGCAAAGAAACTTTAACATTTTCATTCTTACATCCAGAAAGTTTATCTGATTTGGTTTAATTCATAGTATGCGCATGAGAAGACAAATGTTAAAGCAAAACATTTAGAGTCTCCAAGTAAAACTTAAAAAATGGGAAGCACTGCATATTATATCTGCATTAGAAATTAGTAATGTACATTAGAAGATTAAAGTTGCTTTGAATAACTGCAGTAAATAAACATGCTTAACTGTGCTTAACCCAACATTTTCAAGTTAACCTGGTTTTACAGAATACCCACAGCAGATCCCTCTATGCAAATTAATCCCAAAGTGACACAAGACTGTTCTCTTTAGCAAAGAGAAATCAACTTACTCATAAGTCTTCACCAGTTGGTACAGACATAACAAACTGCCAAGCCAGCTTCCAGTGTTCTGCGATTGCAAGTAATAGTCTATCTTATCCACCACTGCTGGCCAGTGACCAGGAAAATCATGCTTAATGATGACACGGAGACACATTGTTAACTGGACTCTGTAAGGTGAAGGGGGGAAAGGTAAAAACTACAAGTAGTTAGAAGTATAATGTATCAAAGACCTCTAATATTTTACATAAAAGTTCTCCAGCTCCTCTTTGCCCACTGTGTAGTCACAGTCACACATTACTTACCAACATGGATAATGTTATGAAAAATGCATCAGTAAGCAAATTCACAGTTGTGTGAACAACACAGAATGGACCTTTATAAACTAAGATGGTTACATCACTAGGTGATATAATTTTATGGGACCTATCATCATATATGGGGTTGATCAAAATGCTGTTGTGTGGCATAGGACTGCATTATGTGTGGAGTAGGAGGGAAGACAGTAGTCCTTAAAAAAAAAAAAATTCCTTAGTAGCTCAATTTACTGAAAATAAACAGAATGGGGAATATCCTAAAATGAATAAAGCCTTTCAAAGTATCTTGTTTTAAAGACAGCTTTTTAAAATATGAACTTAAAAATAAATTTGTAAGGCCAAGCCCAGTAGTGCATGCTTGTAATCCCAGCAACTCAGGAGGCGAAGGTAGGAAGATCGCAAGTTTGAGATAAGCCTCAGCCATTTAGTGAGACTCTGCCTCAAATAAAAAATAAAAAAGGTCTTGGAATGTAGTCAATAGGAAAGTATCCCTGGGTTCAATCCTAGTACCAAAAAAAAAAAAAAAAAATCATAAAAATTTCAAAATAATTAATCTACCTCAGCACTATAAGATTTCTCTACATGTTGTATTTCATATTTTGGTTATCAAATCCTAAAAGGAAGGAAGGAGGAGAGAAAATAGTTTATCATTTCAAATAGACAGACCTAGTTTGCAGATGGTAAAAGTAAGTTAAATGGAAGCTTACATAACTATGGGAAGCATCTCTACGAACCAAAACATTGAATACCATTCCCTCATCAGTTAACAACCAGCACTGAGTGCTGCACTTATCAAAGCAGCTGAGATGCTAATTTTTGTCCCTGACTATAAGGAAAAAAACATGAATTAGCTAGGCAATTTCTGAAGAGGAAAGCTAAGAACCATCTCCAAATAAGTAAATTTAAAAAGCAACAGAAAAGATACAAAACAGAAAAAGAGACTATCCCTTTAATAAAACTACAAATCAAGTGATAAAAGATGCTGTCTCATAATACTTAGTTCAGCGATCACTTCCTCAACAGTCTCTCGATTGCAACAGAGATTTAAAATAAAGGGGAAAATGTCCCTTCTAGAAACTATAAACATTATCACAAAATTTGTTCTTGCATACCATTTGAAAATAGTTAAAAAATTGGTCTGGCAAATTAGGATTCTATGATACAAAATAAAAACATTCAGACTGGGCGCGTTGGTGCACACCTGTAATCCCAGCACTTTGGGAGGCTGAGACAGGAGAATCGCGAGTTCAAAGCCAGCCTCAGCAATGGCGAGGCGCTAAGCAACTCAGTGAGACCCTGTCTCTAAATAAAACACAAAATAGGGCTGAGGATGTGGCTCAGTGGTTGAGTGCCCCTGAGTTCAATCCCCAGTACCAAAAAGAAAAAAACAAAAACATTCAGTTAAATAGCTGCTAACTTGGATTCCCAGAAACCAGTAAAATTTAAAAAAAAAAAAAAAAAAAGGCTTTTTCTTGAGCTACCAAATCTATCTGAAAATTTTCTTTGCAATACTTTCAAACAAAACTGGAGAATTGGAAGAAAATATGTCTTCAGGGGTGATTAAGCCTTAAAGACAGAAGGAGCAAAGCCACAAAGAACTTTCATAGCAGAAGCTCTTCTCATATCACTAGCAGCAGTCCTTGGAACAAGAAATAGGTCATATTTGTATGCAATAAAACTGAGACTTTTTACTTCTTAAAATCTCATCTTCAGAGCTAGGATTGTGAGTGAGAGAGTGAAAGAGCCTGCCTAGCACACACGAAGCCCTGGATTCAACAGCAGCACCACAAAACAAAAAGAAGAAAATAACTCATCTTTGGTTACCTCTTAGTTCTTTCTCATTCCAAGCCAAAGAATGACTATGAAAGGCCATCCTTCATATGTTACTGTGTAAAACCATTAGAAGATTCTAATAAAGTGAAGAAATCATAAAACATAAGCATTTTGACAGGAAATGGATACATGATGGCACTGCAGGGTTATCAGGGCCATGACTCAAAATCAGTAAGAATCATGGTGATTTCCATCAATTAGCACATCTATTTTCTCCCCTTAGCTAACAAAATAACTGCACAAATAGTTGTTTGTTCTTCCTGTTACTGTTACCTCATATTTACCTCCTTTCCCATTGCTTATGTCACAATTTCTGTTAGACATTCAGGGCTGAAGTTAAAATTAATATCTGACATTAAATAATTTCATTCCCCTACCCCTGTTTCATCTGTTTGCTCCTCCATTTTTTTTTCTTTTGTACTAGAGACTAAACTCAGAGGCTCTTTACCACTGAGCTATACCCCCAGCCCTTATTTTTTTCCTTTGGGATAGAATCTGTGCTAAGTGGCCAAAAATGGCCTCAAACTTGCAATCCTCTTGCCTCAGGCTCCCGAACAGCTTGGATTACAGGCATGTACCACCACACCTGGCTTACCCACCATTTTTTAAAGAAAATAACTAGCTCATATGTTGGAGTAAATTTGTTTCTCCTACTTTAATCCATTTTATCCTACTATTCTAGATGTGAAACTATAAAAACTTAAATTGAGCAACAAATATAACACGAAGGTAAATGATATTTGAATATTTACTATGTTTGCAGAATTGGAAACTTGGGACTTAATGGGTTAAGACTGCAAAACTTGGGGCTGGGAGTGTAAGTCAGTGGCAGAGCTAGCATGCACAAGGCTCTGGGTTCAATCTCCAGCAGTGTAAGAAAAAAGAAAAAACCTCAGCCTAAGATTGCAAAATCTGTATGACTCTTTGGCTTTGTTGCTTAACAGAGCAGTTATGAGCTACATATACTTACTTTAAATGCATCAAAATTAAATGGAATTTAAAATGCAGTTCCTCAATTACATTAGCCACATTTTCAAGTGTTCAAAAGCCATGTCACATGGCTAAATACTATTGAGTATGGACAAAAAACACTTCTATCACTGCAGATATTTCTATTGGACAGTGTTCTCTACAGCATCTAATCTATGAATCTAAAAAACTGTTATTAATTCTTATAGTTTATATTGACTCCACCCTTTCTTTGCTGCAGGAAAAGATTTAGTTCATTTAAAAAATCAATAAAAACATACATAAAGGGTTAAAAAAATAGTCGATTAAAATTCCCAGAATTGGCTAGGCGCAGTGGCACACACCTGTAATCCCAGCAGCTTGGCAGGCTGAGGCAGGAAGATCACGAGTTCAAAGCCAGCCTCAGCAACTTAGCAAGGCACTAAGCAACTAAGCAAGATCCTCTCTCTAAATAAAATATTTTTTAAAATGGGGATTGTAAGAAGCCATCTGTGAACTGTGCATGAACCAAATCAGCATGGAAGTCACTAGGTAACAAAGTCTGGTATCTGAGAACTACCAGTGGCACTCCTGCCGGTTCTGAGACCAATGTATGTGAATTCCTATCCAGCTCTGCCACAGTTGCACACAGCACCAAAGATGGGCTGACCCACTGAAGTCACAAAGCCACACAGTCCCTCAGAGATGGGTGTGGCTTGCCAAGATGCCAATCAACCTGTTGACTACAAACCACCATGAAGACCTGCTGAAACCTTATCCCTGCTTTTGATATATTCTCCCTAAAATAAAGAACAGGAGCCATTTTCTAGTTGCTCTGTTCCAGGTCCTATGTGGACTGGAGAAACTATCAGGTATTCCGCTTCCTTTAAACCTAATTTCTAGCTCTGGCTCTTATTTCCTTTTTGGTACCGGGGATTGAACTCAGGGTCATTCGACCACTGAGCCACATCCCCAGCCCTATTTTGTGTTTTATGTAGAGACAGGGTCTCACTGAGTTGCTTAGCACCTCACTTTTGCTAAGAATGGCTTTGAACTCGCGATCCTCCTGTGCCACTGGGATTATAGGTACTTCAGACTTTCATTTTTCTCAGGTGGCTCACCACCTCCTGAGCAGGAAATTGTCTTGTCTTGGTGGGGTGCTATCTGCCCCACAATAAGGGATGTGGCTCAGTGGTAAAGTGCTCCTAGGTTCAATCCTCCACCGTAATGAAAAGGAAAAAAGAAAAAAGAAAATGCCCAGAATCAATCCCTGATATCAAAGA
The DNA here is from genome assembly GCA_004024805.1 of Geosciurus inauris. NCBI lineage: Eukaryota > Metazoa > Chordata > Mammalia > Rodentia > Sciuridae > Geosciurus > Geosciurus inauris. The sequence continues at coordinate 179,471 of PVHX01000551.1, read as the reverse complement.
AAAGGAAAGCAAATGCTAAAAAGAAAGAAGGGATCATTACTAACACTAACAACATAGGTTATTTACTTAGCAAGAATTTACACAATCATTTTAGTTAAGTAGGACTTTTACTTCTTTTTTTTTTTTGGTACTGGAGATTGAACTCAGGGTCACTCGACCACTGAGCCACATCCCCAGCCCTATTTTGTGTTTTATGTAGAGACAGGGTCTCACTGAGTTGCTTAGTTGAACTTGCGGTTCTCCTGTCTCAGCCTTCCTAAGTGCTGGGATTACAGGCTTGAGCCATCGCGCCCAGCTAGGACTTTTACTTCTTTTTGAGGCAACTTGTGGGAGCACTCTCCTTACCTTCCTACCCCTCCCTCTGTCCTTCCCCATTCTATGCTAGTAGACTGTGCTCTTGCCAAAGAGCACCCCTTTGTTTGTGACCTTTGGACCTGATTGGTCCAAGAGTGCATATAAGCTTCTGTAGTTTCTGGAATAAGCGGTGTTTTCTGCTCTTCGCCCCGGGTGTCCCTGCTTCTTGTCCCGGGTGTCTCTGCGTCTCACTGGGACAGAGAAGATTTTTACCTGCACTCCGGGGCCTGGGGAGATTGGCTCCAAGGATCATCACCACCGTCCAGAGAGACTCCATATTGTCTAACCCAGGGACCCCTTCTTTCTCTGTCTCTCTGGACTCCAACTCGTGGAGAAGCCACGTGGCTCCTTTCCCCCTCCCCCTTTATTAAAGCAATAGCAACTTAAGACAACTAAATCTTTTCCAAAATATTTTGAGGCAAAGAATTACTAATGCAAAGAAATAAGTAAGATAATATTCTTTGAGTGTGAATCTTCGTTATTTACCTTTATTTACTTACTTACTTACTTACTTATTTATTTTTATGGTGCTGGGGATTAAACCCAGAGCCTTGTGCATGCGAGCCAAGCACTCTACCAACTGAGCTACATCCTCAGCCCCCATTATTTACCTTTTTTAAAAAAAACAAACCTGAAGCTGATGATCAGATCTCACCGCCCCCATCCCTAGATCCAAATATTTTATGCTTCCTAGTAATTGCACAGATAAAACACAACATACCTCACTAAATCTGGAGATCGTATTATTCCTTCGACAATGTTATCACGTATTTGCTGGCGGTCATTTTCATGAATATTGAAGGGAAATATTGCTTCTCCTGGTGGAGGTTCTCGGTCTGGCCAATACTGGGTCACCATGTTCTTTAGGTAGATGGCAGCTGTGTTTGGAAAAATAATGTTAATGTGTTAGTATCAAAAGGACTGCTTTTGGGCTGGGATTGTGGCGCAGTGGTAGCGTGCTCGCCTAGCATGCGTGAGGCACTGGGTTCGATCCTCAGCACCACATAAAAACAAAATAAAGATATTGTGTCCACCTAAAACTAAAAAATAAAAAATAAATAAAAAAAAAAAGGACTGCTTTAATTCATCTGGATAGGGCATAAAAGGTGTTAGCCTTCAGTGCTGAACATGACATCCAGCAGAAAAGGCAAACTCACAGGAATAAAGCCAAGTTGGGAAGGGGAAATGGATAAGAATTTAAAGGTTTCACTTTAGGTAGTGTAAGCAGAAAATATTTTGCCAAATCAAACTCCAAAGCTTAAAAGCCAGGAACATGATCTAGGAATCATGTGTATATATCCTCAGACTAAATACAAAGTGGTCTAAATGAGACCATACAAACATACATTGAGATCATAAAATAACACTTTTTGTGATACCTAATATTGAACCAACAACAGGTAAAGCTCTGTTTTCCTTTACACACACTGGTTTTTCCATTTATTTTCTTTCACTGGCTACTTTCCTACACTACCATCTTAGAAAATTTATGCTTTTTAAAGCACTGGTAACTTTTATTTAACCCTTTTGAGATATTACTTATAAATATAATAGGGAAATTAGGCATCATTTCTACCCTTCAAATATTTTTAGAAAATCTCAGGAAATTTTTCATCTATTTCTTTTCTTTTCTCTTTTTTTGTTATTGTTTTTGTTTTTTGTTTTTTGGTTTTTGGTCACAAAACCCAGGATCCAACCATCATCTGTTCATTTCTATCAAAATACAATCAATTATTTTGTTCCTCTTATTTTTATGAGATTTTTTTATTTGTTCTTCTCAGTTATACATGACACAGTAAAATGTATTTTGACATATCATGGAGTATAACTTCCCATTTTTGTGGTTGTACATGATGTGGACTTACACTGGTAGTGTATTCATATATGAATATAGGAAAGTTATGTCTGATTCATCCTACTGTCTTTCCCATTCCCCTTTCCCTACCCTTCCCCCAATTCAAATGCAGTGAACCTCCACTCCCCTGCCCCACCTCATTGTAAGTCAGTATCCACACATCAGAGAGAATACTTGGCCTTTGGTTTTTTGGTATTAGCTTATTTCACTTAGCCTGATAATCTCCAGTTCCAACCATTTACAAGCAAATGCCATAATTTCATTCTTCTTTATGGCTGAGGAATATTCCATTGTGTATATGTACCACTTGTTCTATTCTTTTTAACAACCTTCAACTTTTAACAAAAAGCTTTTTTTTTTTAATTTTTTTTTTTTTAGTTGTAGATGGACACAATGTCTTTATTTTATTGCTTTGTATGTGGTGCTAAGGATCGAACCCAGGGCCTCATGCATGCGAGGCAAGCGCTCTACCGCTGAGCTACAATCCCAGCCCAACAAAAAGCTTTTAAAAGAAGGTAAAATACTATTACAGGATTTTAAGAGAAAATGTTAAGTTTTCCAACTATTCCAATTGAACACTAAATGAAGGAAAAATACCAAAGATATTCATAACCATATTAACAATCTTAAAACTTCCCTTTAATCATTTAAGTATTTAATAATTGATGTCAGAGCTCAGAAATAAAACACTAATATCTAATCTAATTCATAAAGTATTAAACTTCATTTTCTCACCAAATCCACTTACTATTTATGTATCTTAAGTTTAAAATTATTTTTTGTTGGGACATAATATTTGAATGATTATGGTAATTCAACTCACATATTATATACATGTATACAACATGTAATAATCCAATCAAGTTTTAGTAAGTATTTGCATCTCTTCAAACATTCACTTTTATGTGCTGGAAATATTGTATTCTTCTAATCATTTTGAAATATATCATAGATTGTTTTGATCTATTGTTACCTTATTGTGCTAAAGAAGAACCAGAAGTAATTCCTCTACTCTGTTTTGGTGTCCCTTATAGAAATTCTTTCTAACCTCCCTTCAGCCTAACCTTCCAAATCTCTAATGATCGCTATTCCATTCTGTTCTTCTACAAAACTGACTTATTAGCTACCACAAATGATGGAGAACATATGGTCTTTCTGTGTCTGCCTAATTTCACTTAGTATAATGACCCCCAGTTCCATTCACACTGCTGCAAATGACAATTTCATTCTTCTTATGGCAGAATAATATTCCATTGTGTGGGGGAGTGGATCTTTATCCATTCATCCACTGAAGGACATTCGAGTTGATTTCATGTTTTAGCTGTTGTGAAAAGTGCTGAAATAAACAGGAGAGTACAAATGTTTTTTGGAATAACGATTTCATCACCTTTGGACATATACCCAGAAGCAAACTGCTGGATCATGTGGTAGTTCTATTTTTAGTTTTTTGAGGAATTTCCAAACTCTTTTCCACAGTGGCTATACTAAATTACATTCCCACCAAAAGTATATAAGAACTTCCTTTTCTCTGCATCTTTGCCAGCATTTGCTTCTTTATTCTTTTGTTTAGTATGTTTGCAATACTAGGGATCAAACCCAGGGTCTCATATGGGTTAGGCAAGAGCTCTACCACTGAACTACATCCCCAGCCCATTTTTTGTCTTTTTGATGACAACCATTCTAACTGGGGTGAAATAATATCTAATTGTGGTTTTCAGTTGCATGAAATTAATTTCCTAAAACATAAACATGCAAGCACAATGTATCATCACTTAAACTTTACTCTCTCCACTCAGAAACACAACTACAGAAATAAATTGGATTCTACAACCTTAAAGAATAAAGACAGTGCTGTTATAAACTTGGTGAGGCAGAATGCCATGCTTTTTAAGCAATCTTTCTAAGCCTTTACATTCATTCTTCATCATAATTTGGTAGCCCTTCTCTCCATTGCTATTACTTCAATCTGTTAAAAGCTAGCAGATCTGATAACAAATGTATAAACTATAACTAAAATAAGATTAAACAGATTTTTAGTGAGAGCAGAGAAGCTTCCCGCAAATAAAGCAGTTTTAAGAAAAGATTTTCTTGAACTGATCAACATTATCTATTAGTTTTATCACTGGCTTCTGCATTTTAGTATGCTGAAATTAGTCTTAACAAACAAACTATGCATAAAAAAACTGTAAATTTTAGTATCATCAATCACCTCATCCTTTTGACATACCAAAAGGAAAACAATCTAAAAGAATGAAAACCAGGTTACAGGAAAAACAAAAAGCTGTTTTTTTTCAATTCATTCACTATAGATGACTTCTTTAGGTCTATTATAGATAGTATTCCTATCAAACTCCACTTTTAAATCCCAACTACTCTTCTTCTCATAGCAACTGCAAAATGCATTAAAGAAAAGTAATTTTCTGAAGCCAAGTTTACATTTATTAGAGGAACTTTACTAAGGGGTCTCTTTCTCTTCAGAGGCAAGGAGTTAAAAACTTAGAAACAAAAGTGACTTGAAAGATTCCTAATCACAACTTCCATATCCTATTTTTAAAATAGGCTTCCCACTAGGCACAATGATGCACACCTGTAATCCCAGCAACTTGGGAGACTGAGGCAAGAGGATTGAGAGTTCAAAGTCAGCCTCAGCAACTCAGTGAGACCCTCCCTGTCTCTAAATAAAATACAAAAAAGGGCTGGGAATGTGGCTCAGTGGTCTAGTGCCCCTGAGTTCAATCGCTAATACCTGCCCCCCAAAATTAGCTTCCTTCTCTGCATATTACCTGGTTATATTAATAATATTATTATGCTTATCAATGCTTTGAAAGGAAAGTAATAGAGTAAACCTCCAAATTTATTTTGTTTGACATGGCAACATTAAAATATTAGTTTTTTCCTATTTCTTGAAAACTCACAGTAAGCTAAAAGCAAACATTCACTAAGTTTACTTAATAGTAGAAAGATATTTTAGAATTGTCTGCCAAAAAGATAAAAATTTAAAATAAAAACATTTCCCAGAGCTAAGAAACAAAACACTAATATCATCTTAATCCAATTCATAAGGAAATAAATTCTTTTCCTACAAAAATAGGGCTATGTAAAGTTATGTATTTCCACTTAATATTAGTCTTTTTTTTCCTTACAGTTTATACAGGCTATTCTTTCTTTAAAACAAAGTCCACATCATTCTATTTTTAATATCATGATGAAATGATAGGTTAACTAGATGTAATAAAGTTCTTGGGGGCATACTTGTATCTTAATAAAAGACTAAATAGAGAACATTTATAAACTACTTTAGGAGAGCTGTAGAATTTTATACAATATATTTCAAACTCTATGGCAAAAATGGATGCTTTAAGATAGAAAGTTGTGCTGGGCGTGGTGGCTCAAGCCTGTAATCCCAGCACTTATGGAGGCTGAGACAGGAGAATTGCGAGTTCAAAGCCAGCCTCAGCAAGGGCGAGGCGCTAAGCAACTCAGTGAGACTCTGTCTCTACATAAAACACAAAATAGGGCTGGGGATGTGGCTCAGTGGTCGAGTACCCCTGATTTCAATCCCTGGTACCAAAAAAAAAAAAAAAAAAAAGATAGAAAGTTGTTCCAATACACTACAAAATGATCAATCACCAAGATAAACTGTCCTGCAGCCAAAAGATTTAAAATTCACATACACTATGAAGAAAACAATCACCTTTATACACAGCTTACATTTTATATGAAAACTTCATTACCTAAGGTATTAAGATTCAAAGTTGTAGAGCTAGAGATATGGCTCAGTGGTACAGCACTTGCTTAACGAGCAGGGGGCCCTGGGTTGGATTCCCAGCATCACAAAAAATATTTTTAAAAAGTTGTACACAGGGCTGGAGTTGTGACTCAGTGGTAGAGCACTTGCCCAGCACGTGTGAGGCACTGGGTTCAATTCTCAGTATCCCATAAAAATAAATAAAGATTCATCCACAACTAAAAATATATATTTTTTAAAAAAAAAGTTGTACACAGTTGGTAAGGATATGGGGAACCTAGCATTCTGAGGCAATTTTTCTTTCCTCCACAGTGCTAGAGCTCAAATCCAGGGCCCACTGGATGCTAGGCAAGTGCTCTACCATTGAACTGCACCCCCAGCCCTCTAAGGTACAACTGATAGAAAAAGTAAGCAAAAGTGATTCAGTAATAGGATTCAAAATTATAACTGTTAATATCCATTAACTTAGCATTTTCATTCTTTTTTTTTTTTAAATATGTATTTTTCTAGTTGTCAAATGGACCTTTATTTATATGTGGTGCTGAGAATTGAACCCAGTGCTTCACACATGCTAGGCAAGTGCTCTACCACTGAGCCACAATCCCAGCCCAGCATTTTCATTCTTAATAATTCATTTTAAAAAATAAAAATTCCCACAAACACCCAGAGGTACATATCCAAATATCCTCATTAAGCACTGCCTCTATCAATAACACAAAAGGACAATAAGGGAAATGTCTGTCAATATCAAATTGTTTAAATAAGCCAAGATAGTTCTACACAATGAAATACTACTAAGTCACTATAATAAAGAATGAATGGTGTACATGTAAACTAATATGGGATAATCTCCAAGGGTACACAGTTTAATGAAAAAAAACGAAACTTGAAAATTAGCATGTGTAATATAAATAGAAAAAACCTAAAGCACTGCACTAAATTTGATGGCAGCTATCTTTGAGAGTGGTATTAACAGTAATCTAATATAAAAGTTCTGTGTTTTTATGTTTGTATGTTATATAAACACATTAATGTAATAAATTGTTTTAAGACCTTTTAAAATGCTATTTTTAAAAAGCTTCATAGGAATATCGCAACGGCCCTATAAATACTTGGATTATAGCCGGGCATGGTAGCGCAAGCCTGTAATCCCACCACTTAGGGAGGCTGAGACAGGAGAATCAGGAGTTCAAAGCCAGCTTCAGCAACAGCAAGGCACTAAGCAACTCAGTGAGACCCTGTCTCTACATAAAACACAAAATAGGGCTGAGGATGTGGCTCAGTGGTCGAGTGCCCCTGAGTTCAATCTCCAAAAAAACAAATAATAATAATAATAATACTTGGATTATTAAAATAGGTTTCATTTAGCAAAATGTTGTTTCAGAACAGCCCTATTTTATAAAGGCAAAGATTAAACAACTGAGATCTAAGATTGCAAAATAATTTACAGAATTCTTATAAACCTTATCAAAATAAATAATTCCAACATGAATGTTTTTCCATAGGTTTTTCTTTTTTATCTTAACCACAAAGCAATCTTTTAGGAAATCATATGGAATTATGTGCCACATAATGACATTTCAGTCATTATGACAATCGACCACTTTTACAAAGGTAAATACCACAAAGCCTAGGTGTGTAGGAAGCCATCCTGTCTAGGTTTGTTTTAGTATACCCTATGATATTTGCACAGTGATGAAGTGCCTGACTACACATTTCTCAGAAAAGGGCCCCATCATTAGGCAACATGTAACTATATTTTCAAACACATTATCCCAGAATTTAATCATTCCTTCTTTATTCTGTGTTCAAGTGAAATTAAATACTTTGATCAGCATGTAGATTATAATTCAATTTCTATGAAACTATTCATCTATCCTTGTACCTGAACACATACCAGACTAATGTTCACCTAATGTCAATGATGGTCATTTCTGAATGATGAATACTGGGTAATTTTACTTTCTTCTCTGTATCCTTCTTCATTGCTCAGATCACTTACAGAGACTAAAGATGACTTACCATTGTACAATGTGCGCTTTTTTAACTTTACAATGATGCAAAAGCAGTATGCATTCAACAGAAACCATACTTAAAATTTTGAATTTTGAATTTTGATCTTTTCTGGGGCTAGCAATATGTTGTTAGATACTTTTGTATGATGCTCAGCAACCACAGCCAAGAGATCATGAGGGTAAACAACAGAACTCATCAGTATACTGTGTTGTTAAGCTATGATGTTTGGTAGGTTAGGTATGTCAAATGCAATTTTGGGGGGGGGGGAGGAGGGAGTACCAGTATTTATTTTTATGTGGTACTGAGGATCGAACCCAGTGCCTGACATGTACTAGGTGAGCTCTCTACCCCTGAGCCACAACCCCAGCCCCTCCCAGCTCCTTTTATTTTCTGTTTTGAGACATGGTCTTGCTAAATTGCTCAGAGCCTCACTAAGTTGCTGAGGCTGGCCTTGAACCTGTGATCCTCCTGCCTCAGCCTCCCAAGTCACTGGGATTACAGGCATGCACCACCACGTCCAGCATCAAATGCAGTTTTAACTTACTATATTTTCAACTAACAATGTTTTCAACTTATGATGGGTTTATCAGAAGGGAACTTATTATAGTGGAAGGACATCTACATACATCACTAATATAGGTCTTTTAAAATACATTTATTTTTTAAATTTGCTATTGTCATTTTATTGTCAGCTTATAATTATTATCTCTTCAGGACTTATGATGTTCCAGTGCTTTCTCAATATTTAACCTTCTGAGCTGTAATTATCAGTCCACTAAAACAAGAAAAATGTGCATTAAGCAATTACATAAAATCCCATGCCAGGCACAGTGGAGCACGCCTGTAATCCTAGCACTTTGGGAGGCTGAGACAGGAGAATTTCAAGTTCAAAGCCAGCCTCAGCAACAGCGAGGTGCTAAGCAACTCAGTGAGACCCTGTCTATAAAAAACACACAAAATAGGGCTGGGGATGTGGCTCAGTGGTCGAGTGCCCCTGAGTTCAAACCCTGGTACCAAAAAAAAAACAAAAACAAACTCATGTTTAAAACAAAAAGCCCTGCTCTCCAAACACCTGGTTAGGAACATCTGTATGACACATTATAACCATCATGTGACACATAATTAAAACCTGAATTCAGATACATAAATTCATGTCTTAATCTGTGGGCCCAAAGGTGAGGCTACCAAGAATTATAAAAAATTAGGGAGATAAGCAATTAAAATTGGAGAAACTAAGTGGGAAATTGGCAATGTTACAGAGGCAAGAAAATGATGGGAAGAGCAAGAGGAGGGGGATGATATTTGATATTTGAGAATTCAGTATTTACCTTTAAGTTTCCAGGGAGAAAAAAAGTAAATTTTTGTGCCTTAGAAATATGTACTGTATGCTTCCTACTTTTTAAAGAAATTATATTTAGAATTAAAATAAAACTCTCATTCTATTTTCATCTATAAATCAATTTATAAAGAATTAAAAAAAAAAAAAAAAAACTCACCTGCCTGGCGTACTGGAAATTCCACATGGTCAGAGACTATAATTCGAAGTAAACTGGGGGCAAAATTGATAATCTTGTAGGACTGAAATGACAAAGAAAAGTTTTATAAAAGAAGGAAATGTCAATAAATATCTATCAGCACCTGTTAATGAATACCTTACTATCTAGATAAAAAAGTTCCAATATGAAAAAAATTCTCCATGGCAAAATGAAGATTATTCAAATACTTCAAGCCAAAAAAATTCCTTAGAATAAGTTCATAAATAAAAGTATGAACACTTAGGATTTTTGACATATACTGCCAAAATGCTTTCCAGAAAGAATATGCCAAATTATGCACCCAACAGTAGTATACAAGTATCCATGTAAGCAATGTAGGTACAGTATTATCATGTCTTTGAAACTTGAATACTTTTTACTATTTTAAATTACATTTCCTCTATTACTAAAGAGGCTGCTTTTTGTGGTTGCTGTTGTTTTGCTTTGGGGCTATTTGCTTCTACAAATTCCTTACTCCATTTATCCTTTTGTAGGTGAGATTTTCACTTTTTCTCAATAAAGTCTAAGAGCTATTTATGAATTTGAAATCTCTGAATTTCTCATCACAAGTGTTTCTTCTCAGATTATTTGTACATTAACTTTGTTTATGGTATTTTTGACAAATACAAATCAAGAAAACATCAGTTACAGAAAACTAGAGAATCAATACAGTGAACCAGATGAAATAATGTTAAATAATGCATGAGCTATGGAGAAGAGCCAGTCCAGATTGGAACAGTGTGACTCACAAGACAGGGTTGAAAGCTGTCACTGCCAGCTGCCCGCTGTGGCTATCCCATCTTTTAAACTTAACAATGCCTAAGGGAGCCTGTGCTACTGAAGTTTCTTCTCTGCCCTGCTGCCTGGGTCACTTCACCCCCGAGACATGCTCTACTATGATCTGCTCCTGAGTTTGGTCATGGTAACCTTAGAAGCAAAGAAAAGAAAAGAAACAGAGCAGCCGGTTCCTTCTGGCCATGTTCTAGATACATGTTTAGTATCCGGACATTCTATAACCCTGCCACATTCCCACAGCCCACACATGGTTTTGCCCACTGACAATCCCAGAAAAGACTTGTAATTCTCACTGAAGCCAAACCAGACAATACCCAAGACAGTCTGTCTAGCTTACCTTCTCCTGGGAGCCTGGATCTCTGGTGACATCCCTTTGAAGATATAGCTAGGTTTGTGCATACACTCATTTATTTAGTTAATCACCTTTTCTATTACTTTGTTTATAATATAGTATTCTAGATAAATATTTGATTAAAAATAAATTTGAGGGCTGGGGTTGTGGCTCAGTGGCAGAGCGCTTGCCTCACACATGTAAGGCACTGGGCTAGATTCTCAGCACCGCATAAAATAAATAAAATAAAGATATTGCATCCATCTATAACTAAAACATATTTTTTAAAAAATAAAATAAATAAATTTGAAAAAAATGACATCCTTTCCATTCAAGAACATTTTTGTGCTTTCCAAATCTTTCCATATACTTCAGTAAAATTTTGTATTATAATTATTCTTCCTTTCATCCTGTAATCTTTAAACTCTTAAATCTATTATATTTAAGGAAAATTCTTTTTCATCCATAATTGAAACCACAGAATTTCAGTTCTTAAAGAAACATACTTAACTATAGTTCACAAGTGGCAAAATTAATATAGATTTAGCCCAGTCATCTACATCTTTCTACATAAACATTATAAAATAACTCATTTGTGCTGGGCACAGTGGCACATTCCTATAATCCCAGCAGTTCAGGAGGCAGAGGCAGGAGGATTGCAAGTTCAAAGCCAGCCCCAGCAACTCAGAGAGGTCCTAAGCAACTCAGCAAGACCCTGTCTCTAAATAAAATATAAAAAAGGGCTGGGGATGGCTTAGTAAAGTGCTCCTCAGTTCAATCCCTGGTACCAAAAAAAAACTCATTTGTAACTTTTTAGATACTGAAAGATCATGAGATAAATTAAAGATTAAAACAGCTAGCCAGGTACAGTGGCACATGCCTATAATCCCAGCAGCTCAGGAGGCTGAAGCAGGAGGATCACAGTTTGAGGGTGAAGCCCTAAAAGCAACTTAGCAAGACCTTTCTCAAAATGAAAAAACAAAAAGGGCTGGGTATTTGGCTCAGGGGTTAAATGCTCCTGGGTTAAACCCCCAATCTAAAAAAAAAAAAAACAACTATCATTTAATCATAAAAACTGGTTACTTTTTTAAAAATCTTACTACTTATAAAAACAAGGTAACTTTTATACTTAGATAATGCTACTTATTTGAAAGTATTTAATATTAGCATTGTTGCCACAGTGGGAACTCCTCTTCGCCAACTGTTTACATTTTAAAGAACTTTAGAAACTTTGTCTTCTCCTTTCAGCTTTGTTTCAATGTATGTTAACTTGGCCAGATGAAATATTCAGCAGAGCTAGGCAGGGTGGCACAAGCCTGTAATCCCAGCACTTTGGGAGGCTGAGACAGGAGAATCGCGAGTTCAAAGCCAGCCTCAGCAATGGTGAGGCGCTAAGCAACTCAGTGAGACCCTGTCTCTACATAAAACACAAAATAGGGCTGGGGATGCGGCTCAGTGGTCGAGTGCCCCTGAGTTCAATCTCCAGTACCAAAAAAAATTCAGCAGTAAATTCAGATATATTCTCATACTACTTGCCTCACAAATATTACTCAATTTCTTTGTCCTTCTTTGGGCTTCAAGTTTCTAACAAAATGAGATAACTGATTTCTAAATGATTTCTTAAGGACATTTACTGTGAATCTGTGAAGTTCACTAGAAACAGTTTTCTTGCTTGGCTATCTTCTGCGCTTTTTGAGAACTCATATAAAGCAAAGGCCTGATTTTTCCCATTCTCTGACTCACTGTTTCAAACTACATTTACCTTTCAAGTCCTCCAAAATGACAGGTTGAGGGCCTTTTCTGAACTTGCTATTCCCTCTGCCCCTTCCCAGTTCTCTTAGCTCACTCCTTCACAACATCCAGGTCTCTGTCCAATGTCATTCCTCAGAGAATGACCACCCTATGTACACATCCCAACACAATTTCTCAGGTTTTATTAGCATGAAATTATATTATTTGCTTGCCTGTATCCCTCACTAGCATGCAAGCTCCACAGGAGCATAATCTTATACCAATGCCTACAATACAATACCATAAACATATCTGTCATTCATATAAACAAACTATCTTAAAGGGGAATAAAAATGATGGGCTACGGGTGTAGCTCAGTAGTAGAACATTTGCCTAGTACGCATGACGCATTAGATCCCCAGGAACTAGCACGCATGCGTGCACATACACATGCATGTACAGAGTTCCGTGGAAAATGGGGATTCCAAAATTTGGTAATTAAAGTAAGTATCTTTATTTCCCTATTGAAAACATGTGGAGGATAATCAAAAGAAGATACCTTTTTAAAAAATATTTTTAGTTATTGATTTTATTTATTTTTATGTGGTGTTAAGGATTGAACCCAGTGCCTCATGCATGCTAGGCAAGCCCTCTACCACTAAGCTACAACCCCAGTCCAAAAAAAAAACATCTTTCTGGATGAGTTACAGAAGCAAGACACCTACCCAATCCTACTCCCCTCTGCTGCTGCTAAAGGGACTTCTGGTGGAGAGACAGTGAGGAAGGTGTACAGGATTCATTTTTAATTAAAAAAAGACCCCAAAATCCATCTTCCATAGAAACAATATCACAAACAGTAGTCAGGGAACCAGTCACTGCTACAAGAAAAATGCTAGCCTAAGAAAGCATAGCTTCCAAATATGACTACAGGCTGATGAGCTGGGGGCTGAGAATGTAGTACTTGTCTAGCATGTGCAAGAGCCCTGGGTTGGATCCCCAGCACTATGAAAATAAAAACTGTAAAAACACAAAATGTTAAAAAACAAAGGAGAACCATAAACACTTATGTTACATTATCCACCAGTTTATCCAACAAAGCAGAATGTTACAGCAGTGGTAATGGACAAGCATACAAAACCCAAAACCATAAACCATTGTGTGTTTTCCATACCGAGGACTGAACCCAGGAGTTCTCTACAACTGTGCTATATCCCTAGTCCTTTGAATTTTAAGACAAGGTCTCGCTAAGTTGCTTTGGCTGGCCTCAAACATGTGATCCTTCTGCCTCCAGCCTCCCAAATAGCTGGGATTACACATGTGTGTCACCATGCCTGGCTAAACCATGTTTTACTATAAGGTTAACAACATTATATGTTGGGCTTCTACTTGAAGACAGTCTCAAAAAGAGTATATTGCAATCCAAAAGATCATATGAAACATAAATGCTAAATGAGTGGCATGGCAATAAGCTACATTTAATTATTATTTATGGAGTTTTTGGTCGTTGGTAGTAGTAGTGGTAGTGATTTGGTTTTGGTTTTGCAGTGCTAGGGATGAACCTAGGGCCTCGGCATGAATAAGGTACTTGAAGAAGTTGCAAGGGGGGCTGGGATTATGGCGCAGTGGTAGCGTGCTCGCCTAGCACGCATAAGGCACTGGGTTTGATCCTCAGCACCACATAAAAGTAAAATAAAGATATTCTGTCACCTACAACTAAAAAAATAAACATTTAAAAAAAAATAAAAAAAAGAAGTTGCAAGGGAGCAGGCATGGTGGCACACGCCTATAATCCCAGCAGTTGGGGGGAGGGCTGAGACAGGAGGATCGCAAGTTCAAAGCCAGCCTCAGCAATGGCAAGGCACTAAGCAACTCAGTGAGTAAGACCCTGTCTCTAAATAAAACACAAAATAGGGCTGGAATGTGGCTCAGTGGTAGAGTGCTCCTAAATTCAACCCCTGGTATCCCCCTCCCCCCCAAAAAAAGAAGAAGTTGCAAGGGAAATGGTCTGTGATGAGTTGGCTAGTTATAGGGCAGGGCAGAGTGAAAGTGGAATGGATTTGGACTGAAATACCTTGAAGTAAAAAACAAGAGTGACTGAACCTTAAGTGTCTCCTACTTCTGCAGGATTTCCCACCTACCTTTTCTTTTTTTTTTTTTTGGTACTGGGGATTGAACTCAGGGGCACTCGACCACTGAGCCACATCCCCAGCCCTATTTTGTGTTTTATGTAGAGACAGGGTCTCACTGAGTTGCTTAGTGCCTCGCCATTGCTGAGGCTGGCTTTGAACTCGCGATTCTCCTGTCTCAGCCTCCCAAAGTGCTGGGATTACAAGCGTGAGCCACCACGCCCGGCTTCCCACCTACCTTTTCTACTTCTATAACAACAATTGCACTTATCTCCTGCACTTATCTCCTGCAGAATCAGAAATAAAGCAAAGGTAGGCTTACAGACGCAGAAAAGGGTAATGTGACAGATATGTTCCCTATTAACACTATCAAAGTAATATCTGGATTCATTGTGAGGTGAAGAGGGTCACAAACAGGCCAACTCTCCTGTTCATACTAGAAGACTGCAAGTTCAGCTCTTGTTTTGTTCTTCCTAACTAACCCCTGGATTACTATTCTTCCAGCTAACCAACATGCAGTCCTTCTACTCTGCAAAGCAGGGACAGGTACTGACTTTAACTTTCCCTATTCTGAGTGATGGTCCTTTTCTCTTTAAGGCACCAATACATCCCCTTCAGGCTTTAATATTGTAGTCAGTACTTTCACTCTCCCTTTTATCTCTTGGGAATCCTGGATTCAGTCAACTCAGAACTCCACACAGATTTCCCATTAAGATAATCCCTTTCAAAGATTCACAACTCATACCTGCTTTTTTAAATTAACTCCAACAGAAACATTTACTTAGGAGAGACTTTATCACATTTTAGAAGGGACAGAATCACGGTGGTGAGCTACTTAAAACACAATTGCTTCCCACCCCCACAGTTTCCCTTTAAGTCTGGAATGAAACCCCATAACTTGAACTTTCAATAAATTCTCAGAGGATGTTGATGCTGCTAGTCCTGAGTAATACTTTGAGAATAACAATCTTGAGAATACTCCTTTATATTTTAAGGATCGTCAGAATTTCAAAAGTGGTCGCTTCATCCTAGGAGTAGGTATCATTTGTACTTTTTAGTAACAGGTCTATGGTTCAGTGTTACAGGTATAAAGGAAGAAATAAGCTAGAGTTTAGGATCATTAAATTTTTGGAATGTTGGAGACAACGCTGTAAGGCCAAGGTAGGTTAGGAAGAACACCTGAAATAGAATAAAATAAATTCTTAAACATTTTGGCATTTAAAAGAAATCCCTCCAAACACCTATTAGTGGATTTGTCTTTGGTAAAGCACATGAAAACTGCCTTTTCTTCCCAGAGCACTCTCCCGGCAGCAATGCCCTGCGCTCCAACAAAACTCTTGCCACTCGGTGTCAAAACAGTCCTGACAACCCCACAGAAGCAGGCGATGGGCAGGGTTTCCCACAGCAACACCTAAAAAGGGCTGGGTCTGGAGAAAAGCTAACTCGGATTTGAATATGAAGTGAATTTCCCCAACCGCGTCCCCAATTTCAGCGCGCTTACGGAAAAGCTTCACACCCTGAAGACACCGGCAAAGGTTGCAAAAGCTTCTCCGTGTGGACCAAGTCGGGTGGACAAACCGCACTGGGAAGGAAGACGACACGAAAAGACCACAAAGGTGGCCAACAGGTGCGTGAGTTGTTCCGCAAAGACGCTGGGGGAGTGCTATGTGGCTCCAATGGACCCGGGGCGGGACAGGCCGAGGGGAGCGCCGGGGTCCCGAGCTCGAGTGGGGGTAGAGACGAAGGGCGTCGAGCAGCGAGAGCTGGCAAGCCGGCTGGGGGCACCGCTTCGGCGGCAGGGGGGCGCCGAAGGCCCGCTCTTACCTGGTTGAGCTCGTTCTCTGCCGCGATCCGAAGCTTCGGGTCGATGGTGCCCTTCAGCGCCTGGATGATCCGGTTGAGGTCCATCTCCCCGGGTGGGGGCTCCGCGGCCCCCGGACCAGTAGGCCAGACGGCAGATTTAGTTTTATTTGGACCCTCTCAGCCTCCTCCTCTGAGACCCCTCGACTACCTCACTCCCCACCCCCCGCCACCGTCGCCACCTGCAGCCACTTGCTGCGCCACTCTGACTCCGCGCCCCCTGTCCTCCCTCTTTCCCCCCCACAACTCGCTCTCCATTCACCCTTTTACGACAACCAGTGGGAGGCGGGAGAAGTAAGAAGAGGAAGCGGCGCCTCCTTTACGGCGGCCTCGTCCCCCGGGCGTGATGCTGTGACCGGTTCCAACGGGCGGCGCCATGATGCTGTACGGACAGCGCTCTCGACTTCTACCCTGAGGGGGACCAGCGCGGCCGAGCTCCGGAAGGTAGCCGCCATGCTGCTGAACGGAAAACAGCCTCAGGGAAACAAGCTTGCCTGTGTCTCCTCACAGCTGCTTCCAGATGAAGCGTATCTAGTGGAGTGACACTTTTTGTTAGTCCGAAAACTGGGCGTAACAACTGAACCTATTCCAGAACAGACTTGTTGGGACCTTAAGATTAGGTAGCCTCCAGGAGGACAGGGTTCCGTCCTATTCTATTATGACAGCCATCATTTATTCATTAATTCACTCACTCGCTCACTGAACATTTGTTAAACACATATTTTGGATCCAGAATTCTAGGATGTCGAAGTACCACGTTATAACAAGATGAATCCTATGCAGGTTAATATAAAGGAACTCAAAACCTGCTAGAAAAGACAAATATAAACATACAAAATATATTTTCAGCATGAGGAAACAGAGGTCAGAGAAACTCTATGCCTGAGAGTTTCAGAAAAAAAATCCCAGAGGCTCTCAGAAAAGTAGTGAATGGCAAGGAGAAGGGTTACACTATTTCCAATTACCACAGCCATATCTGGCCCCACAACTTTAATTACATAAGAATATAGAGCAAACTTTTCCAGAGATTAGCCCAGAAAAGAGAGTTTTAATTAAATTTAGTAAAGATAGCTATGAGCAAAATACAACTGAGGAACTATGGTCCTTCCAGGAGCACATAATCAAGATTGGTTCAATTAACCGGGTTTAATGAAGAGGGTAGAAAAATGTGGCAGAAAACTTAACTATCTGAAACAAGGCCCTTCAACCAGGTACAGAAGTAATGAATTTAAATTGTCTCAGATTGCTTTGAGTGTTGCCCCTCTTTTAATCCATTATCCACACTACCATCAGAGTAATGTTTCTGAAAGGTTAATATGGTCCTATCCCTTCTTTGACTTTCCATAAATTTCAAGATAAAAAACAGATTCTGCAGGTTCCTTTGAAAACAATTACTTTCACCTCTTTCATTATGGCATTCTCTCTCTCGGACCTCATGATTATCTCAAGCTTCTTTGCATCTGAAATCTTAACTCTTCTTTTGAAATCTTATCCTCTTTTCTAGTCAGAAGCTGTTGTTCCATATTTCTCTTGCTCAATAATTCTACACCTTTTTTCCAACTCAGTCACTACTTCAATGCTTCTTAGACTATCCCTTCCTGACTACACATCCTTTTCTGCTATTGAACTCCCAATTCAATTTCTCAACCCCATCCTTAGCCCACTGTCCAAACTGACACTACTACAAACAGGTTTTTTCCTCAGACTCAACAATCCTATTCCTTGTGACTAATCAGCACCATCTCTCATTTCTTCAATAACTGTTCCAACCCTCAAGACTCTTCTAAGACCCTAATGGCAAAGCCATTAGGGCTTAACTCACCAAATTAATCTCCACTTACCCTGCTGCATCTCCCTCCCTCCAGTCTGAACCAAATCCTCTCCCATCTCTTCCAGAACCTTTCCCCATAAATCTTTCTTTTGTGTAATTTTTCTTTAAAGTGAATTTGGGGTATTATTATATGTTCTTTATTGACTACTTATAATATTTTTTCCTATATATGGAGGGTTTTCTCTTCAGTAATTCAACTTTCTCCTAAAGCATTGCCCCCCAGGTTAAAAAAAACTTTTTTCCATTAATAATATCTAATTATTGCTGTTCTTTTCACTTTACATTCAAAGAATCACTTCATTCATTACCTTTACTTTATCTCCCATTCATGCTTCAAGCAGGTATCCCTAGTTTTCTGCCCTCATTTCTACTGAAATTGCCAAGCAAAGATCAACACTCATCCCTTTACCTACCAAATTGAAGATATATTTTTAGTCCTCCTATTAAACTGTCTCTCTGCTAACATCTAACACTTTTTCTAATATCTTTTTCTAATATCTCTCATTTTATTTTCCAAAGTATATTCCTAGCCCTTTGATTACTCAGTTACCCAACTCTTAAGTATGAATGGACTCTGGACTCAGTTCCTTTCTGCCTACGCTGCATGAGTCATTTCATCCACTTATATAACTTTAACCATAAACTTAATAGAGACAATTCACAAAAGTTATAACCAATGTTTCTTTGTTAGATGAATCCAAATGCCTACTACATTTCTACCAAGATATATCATCCCCCCAAAATTTTTTGGCCCATGTCTGAAAATGAACTCTGACAGCATTAAAGAAGATGGTTGGGAGTAGGGAGAGATTTGATGTAGTTACTTCAATAATGTAAAAGGAGAGGAGATGGAAAAGTTCTAGTGGTTTGAGGTTCTGGCCAGAGCAGCCAAGCGGTAAAAGGGGATGTTATGGGAGCAGGAGCTGCATATTAAGCCTGATCAGGATGACAATCCCCCCAAGCACAGAGATTTCATGGCAAAGCCTATGGAGAGAATGCTAGTGGGGAGCTGGCCAGGATTGAGTAAGTCCTGGAAAAGCAGCTGGAGGAAAAGGGCTTTCACAAGGCTTATGTAGGCCTTGGCCAGTTTTTTTGTGCTAAAGAAAGATGAAGATCTCTTCCAGAATGGCTGAAGGAAACATGTGGGACCAATGCCAAACAGTGCCTGGACTGCTTTGGGTGCCTTCAAGAATGGTGTGGTGTCTTCTTGTGATGTTCTCTGGGGAGCCCTCAGTCCCCAACCCCATCAAGTGTCCAGAGTAGCTGAGTGGGGTCTCCTTGTCCTCTACAAAGGAACAGATTGCTATTGTTGTACTTCAGAGTCTTTGGGAGTTCTCTCCCCTCCATGGAAACAGTTAACCAGCTTTTCTGGCCCCTTCCCTCATTCCCACCTTCATCTCTGGTCTGGTGGATGCCATTTGACACCTTTTTTGGCATAAGTTTTTAGATCAATAAAGTCATTGGACTTAAAGGGGGGGTGGATAAAATATGATAATACCATCAAATGCTGGCAAGGATGCAGAGAAACTGGATCACTCATATATTTGTGGTATGAATATAAAATAGCACTGCCATTCTGGAAAACAATTTTTCTTTTAAAAACTAAACATGCAAGTTCCACATGACCTAGCAGTTGCACTCCTGAGCATTTGTCAGAGAAATGAAGGCTTGTGCTCAGATAAAACTTGCAGGTAAGCTTGGAATGGTGCCATGTGTTGGGAGGCTGAGCCAAGAGGATCACAAGGCAAGCCTGGGCAACACAGTGAGACCCAGTCTCACTGAGAGAGTTGAGGTAGCTCAGTAGCAGAGCCCACACTCAAGTCCTAGGTTCAGTCCCTATCACTGGGGGGAAAAATGCACTTGTTAATAGCATCTTTCTTCATTACAGACAAAAGTTGGAAACAATCCAAATGTCCTTCAATGGGCAAATGGGCAAACAGGCAAACTGTGATACATCTATGCCTTGGAACGCTACTGAGCAAAAGAAAAAGGAATGATACATGCAACAACCTGGATGATCTGTAGAGAATTATATTGAGTGAAAGACGCCAAAAGGATGTATATTGGGCTGTAAATATAGCTCAAGGGGAGAGCACTGACAGCAGTAGGAGATGCCCTCTGCTTACTCTCCAGAACCACACACACAAAAGGGGGCCAAAGCCAGGCGCAGTGGCACACGCCTATAATCCCAGCACTTTGAGAGGCTGAGACAGGAGAATTGCGAGTTCAAAGCCAGCCTCAGCAATGGCGAGGTGCTAAGCAACTCAGTGAGACCCTGTCTCTACATAAAACACAAAATAGGGCTGGGGATGTGGCTCAGTGGTTGAGTACCCTTGAGTTCAATCCCTGGTACTGGGGGGGGGGGGGGCAAAATGATGTGTATTATCTAATTCCACTTATATAAAATCCTGAAAATTAAAAAAAATATATAGAAAGATCAGATCTGTGGTTTCTGGGGGCTAAAAGGAAAGTAGGTGTGACTAAAGGGCAACTTGAAGGATTCTTGTAGTAATAGAAATATTCTGTATCCTTTTTTAAAATTTTATTGGTTCTTAGTTACATGTTCTGTATCTTAACTGTATCTATTAGATTCCTGGTTGTAATATTGTTCTACAGTTTTGCAAGATATTACCTTGAAGGAAACTGGATAAAGGATACATAAGACCTATTTGTATTATTTCCTACAACTGAATGTGCACCTTCAATTATCTCAAAATAATAAGTTTAACTAGAGCTAGAGATGTAGCTTAGTGGTAGAGGACTTGCCTAGCATGCACAAGGCCCTGAATTTGATCCCAACACCAAAAATTTAAAATTTTAAATAATACATAATCAAAAAGTTAATGTTCCCATGAAAACCTTTCGTGCTTTGGTGCACACTCAGTGAAGACAAGTTACCAAAAAAAAAAAAAAATGCTATCAAATTTGAGGTGACAAAGACAATAGGAAAAGATCAATCAGGAAAAAGCTGCAGGCTTTCAGATTCTGCTCAGTTTTATTTACATGTGTTTTGCTCCCCCTTACATATGGCTCATTGTTCTGAGTCCTTTCTTTTTGTATTACTTTGCATGAAAGGATTTCTATATTTACTGATGACCTCACTTTGTCTCAATACCTTGAATCATCTATATTGTCTTGTTGTGTTATCATGATTTGCAGATTTGCCTCACCTATTGGTGCCTGTTTCCTCATCTGCTTCTATGAGTTCTTGTGAAGACTAAATAAGTCCTGCTGCCCATGGGAAATGCTCAATAAATGTTAACTACCATTGCCGTCTCTTTAAAAGGAAGGAAGAAGACATTTTATTCAGACTTCAATGAATATAAGACATTAGGCAGCCTCATGTTGTCTAGCACAAAATAAGCAACCAGTAAGTACTAGTTAAATAAATAAATGCATACATGTGAGATAACCATGGGACAGAAACAGGTTGTCCACGGTAGGAATGAAGGTAAGAAAGAAAAGAGACACCTTGCAGGTAGAATCAACTAGGCTATGTGACTGATTAGGTACACAAAATTAAATAAAGAAAGTCAAGAATGATGCTAAAGTTTTAAGTTTTGATAACCTATGGAAGTCAATAGCCAGGGGAAATGGAAAATACATTCTGGAGGAAAGATGAGGTTACTTTTGGACATTTTGAAGTAGGAGTACTTGTAGTTTATATGGCTGGAGAACTCCAGTGAACAACCTGAAACCGCATCTATACTTATAAAAGAGGTGGGTGAGGAGGAAGGAAATGATGGTAGGGGAGAGGAAGAAATAAAGGAACAGAGAGAAGTGAGTCATTTGTGTACACAGGGTAGTTGACATCAAGGACATGATGGCATTACCCTAGAATACAGCTTAGCATGAGAAGAACTGGCATAATTACAGCTCAAATTACAGAAAGCAATTTTTACTCCAAGCACTGCCACTATGGCCTTTTTGAGATTTAACATTTTAGTCATCTAAACAGAATATCACACAGCTGTCCTCCCCATCTGTTGGCAGCAGCTCATCTGTTGGTCTATATTAGTAGGTTTGAATCTAGTCTGTATGGTAAAAGAAAATAGGAGCTAAAAACCAGTGATTAGGGCTGAGACTGTAGCTCAGTGGCAGAGCACTTGCCTAGCATGTGTGAGGCACTGGGTTTGGTCCTTAGCACCACACAAAAATAAAGGCATGCTCTCATCTACCACTACCAAAAAAAAAAAAATATATATATATATATATATATATATAAACAATGCATAAAAATTCATATATATATAAATTTATATATATATAAACAATGCATAAAAATCCTATCTGCAAATTTAATAATTCATCTTTTATACCACATTAAACAATTTGTAAGGCAGTGCTGTGAAGTTGGTTCTTAAAACATCTCTATTCTGAAAGCGTCTATCTTGGCGGAGCTCTACATCACAGCACCTGATATATATGCAAGTGCATATGTGTACATCCTGAAAATGTAAGGCCTTTAATATTTTGTTAATGGAAGTCAATGGAAATCTCCTTTAAAATAGCACCCAAGTAGACTTGCCTAAAAGAATGTGACAAATCTCCCAGTTAAAGAGGAATTAAAAAAAAATTTTTTTAAGTTACATATGTAGGGACAGCATTACAGTTTCTGAACAGAAGCCAGAAACTTTCTTTTCCAGAGACTACAATGGTGGTAGTGGTGGGAAAGTTGAAACTAAAGATAGTAGTATAAACTGGGACAAAAAGATAATATATCTACTTTCAAATAAGTTTTTTGTTGTTGTTCAAAATGTTGTTTCTTCGTCACCTCAAGCTTTCCTCATTCCACAGTGAAAAAGGAGACATTCTTTGCCTCAGCTTCAGCACCTTTGAGGAAATACTTTATGACAACCTCAAATGAATCCGGCTTGTGTGGTTCATGAAGGGTGTAGTGTGCCATAGCAAAATTTAGTGGCCCCCAAACATATGCAAGACAGCAGTGGAGACTGAAGGCAGCAACATTAGAGATATATATTAGAAAACACTGCACTATTCAGACTTGGGAGACACAACTGGCTCTGTGCTTCTTTCGGCTCCCTTACAAAAAGTCTCTGAGAGTCCTCATTTTCTTATATTCCACACAAGATCTCACCAGCACCATTGTGAGGATCAAATAATATTATATACAAAACAAATCCTGGTAAATCCTGAGGGGAAATGCAGGTAACGTGGAGGGTGGATGTACTCCAGCTTTCTGTTAAAACTCCTCCACGTGTTACCTCAAGCTGGATGATAATACCCAAACTCTACCCAATGGAAGACAAGGCTGGGCAGGTACCATAGCAATCTACCATTTTATCTTTTATGTTTTTAAAAGTGATATACATTTCTATGGTAAGATGCAGAATGAAAAGTCAGTCTTCTTCCCTCCTACTCTCAACTCCCAAAGCCTTTATACAAGGCCAAAGCTATCAAAATCCTTGTCTATCCTATCAGGAGAAAAATTTAAAAATCAAGTAATCAGATACATGCTTTTAAATTTTTGTTTAAATTTCTCATATGAGATCTGTGCCTTCCATTATGATTCATTAAATTCCCTACTAGTGGGCATCTATTGTTTCTCTAGTTTTTGCTAGTATAATTATAAAATATCTTTGTGCATGTATCTTGGCATAACTCCAAAACTATTTGTGGAATAAATTTCCAGCAGTGGAATTTCTAGGTCAAAAACATGTGCTTTTTAATCTTGACAGCTACTGCCAATTTACCTTCCAAAAACATGCCAATTTCATTCCCAATTGCTGTATCTGAGCATCCATTTCACCTACATTCTTGCCCATATATGTATTTTAAAGTTTTACCTTTGCTTACCAATCACCTTTAGTATGCATGTGTGTGTGCATGAATCACCTCATCACATGCATTGCCCTCTTTTTAATTCATTTCTTCCCACTCTAGGTAGTCTTCCATCTTTTGACATTGATATTTTCCTGCAAACAGAAGTTTTGGGGAATAAATTCTATGTGTCAAATTGATCCATCTTTTACGCTGTTTAGGTTTCGTGTCCTATTTAGAACACTCTTCCATACCCCCACATTGGTGTTTCTTCCATTCTGGGGAAAAGAAACATCGTACTATCATAAAACCTGAAGTCAACAAGCCCCACCACTGCATTCAAAGCTTCTAATATGTTTTTGGTGCCCTGTTGTTCAGTATGAACAATCAGCTAACTATCAGGATTCTGAGTAAATATGATACATAGAAGAGCAGACGGGAAAAGTGTAGGAAATAGACTACAAACAGAAGAAAACAAAAAACAAAAAAACACAACCATCTTTGCTGTTTAGTAATGAGAAATGCAGTAATGGAACAAGAATACATATAAGGAACATTCTGATAAGAGCTGTATTTAGAAATTTTAAATGTGAGCAGAAATTTAAAATGCTGTGAAATGGTAGAAATATAAAAATCAATAAGGAAACAAAAGGTCCAAAGAGGTCTAATTTTGAACAGTAATACTTCTAAATAAGAGAGGTATGTAAGAAATAACTTGAGATTTGCTCTCAGTGGAAGAAAGTGATATACCTGATATGTATGAATATTTAAATGTCATTCATCTTTGCTATCTCTGAGTCAAGTACAAATCAGATTATCCCAATATTTAAAAGACTAATCATTAGCAAATTATGAGATATTGAAATAGTCAATGAAATAATAATGCTTAAGAGACTTAGAATTAGTGAGCCTACATCCTCTTGGTATTGATAATGGATAATTTTTTATAATCTAGCATTCGGTGTCATACACTGGTAGTAAATGAGCTGTACCTGTCAGTTGTCAACATTTGCTCAAAGGTTGAAAAATGAGGACAAAGCCATTTCTAAAGTGGTCAAAAAGAATACCTTTACTAAGATAGATAAAGTAGCAATAGAGAACCAAGAGACAAATATAAAATTTTTCACCTTTTAAAACATTTAACATGTTATCTTACTTGTCACAAGGACCACAATAGAACACCAGATCATCAAAGCTAGTAAGTTTAATTTGCAAACATTAAAAATGAAAATACTGTCAAAGAATTATAACTGTTAAGGAGTTGAGAAAGGAGACTATCGTGGGGTAGCCAGCATCTCACTGGGGAATTCTTGCCTGCTCGGAGGGATAAGCCTCCTGAGAAATTAAAGCCTAGAATAATTAGTGAAGAACAAAAGACAAAGTCGAAAATATAATTTTAAAAGTTGGAGCCCCTGATAGGTCCAGTCCACTCAGGAGCTGGTGTTAGACAATTAGAAAATGGCTTCTAGGGTTTATTTAAGGGGGTACATCAAAGGCAGGGATAAGGTTACAGGGGTGGAGCCTTGCTTCCGAATGTTTTGCAGTCGGCAGGTTGATTGGCACCTTGGCAGGTCACACCCATCTCAGAGGGGCTGTGCAGCCACAGCAGGTCACCTCATCTCCAGTGCTGTGTGGGACCTGGGGCAGAGCTGAACAGAGCTCACAATGTGTCTGGGCAGTCAACCAGAGGAAATGTCCACTGGTTGTTCCCAGACACCATATTCTCCTATTCAATAGGCTTCGATGCAACAGTACACACAGCCCACAGATGGCTCCCAATGGGACAAGTAAACAAACCTCTCAATTTCCTGCTTTAAATACCTGCATTTGCTCACAAATCAATTTACAGACAATATGCAATAGCTAATAATTGTGTATGTGTGAAGAAGTCCTTTAACAAAAAGAAAAGTGAAAGAAAAGAACTTGGGGGAAAATATAGTAAACATGTACTAGACCTTGTCATCTCCTTCAGTAAGATAACAAAGTATTTATATATTCAGGTAATTATGAAATGCCTTTGTACTTCAGTCCTATTTACAAGATCTTCCCAGTAAAATATAAGTTCTTTATAAAAGGTCCATAAAAGGACATATCTATAAAACCCAGCGCTTTGGGAGGCTGAGACAGGAGTATCCAAGTTCAAAGCCAGCCTAAGCAATGGCGAGATGTTAAGCAACTCAGTGAGAACCTGTCTATAAATAAAATACAAAATAGGGCTGGGGATGTGGCTCAGTAGTTGAGTGCCCCGAGTTCAATTCCTGGTACCCCCCTCAAAAAAGTTATGCATGCCTGCAGGGTTTAACTGCTGAACCCATAACCCATACCCAGCTCAAAAATAACAACTTTTATAGATATAAAACCTTTTTACCAGCTTCCCAAGTTTACTCAAAATCTCAAAGAGAATTGAAACAACTTTCTGCTTTAGCAGAAGACTTGCATCTATTTCTCCACATTGCAACAAAATAATTTTGAGGAATTTTTATTCATCCATAAAGAAAAATGAGGGACTAGGGCTGTAGCTCAGTGGTAGAGCGCTTGCCTAGCATGTGTGAGGCACTGGGTTCAATCATCACCACATATAAAAAATAAATGAATAAAAGATCCATCAACAACTAAAAAATTTTTTTAAATTTAAATTGAAAAAATGAAATTATGACATTTGCAGAAAAACAGATGAAATCAGAGACCATCATATTAAGCAAAATAAGTCAAACTCAGAAGGTCAAGGTTCTTGTGTTTTCTCTCATTATTTGGAAGCCAGAGAAGAAAAAGGAAAAGAAAGGTGCGGATACAGCTCCTAAAAATCATAGTGAGATCAGTAGAAGAAAGGGACCAAGAGGTGGGAGACAGGGAGAGGAGATGTGCCAAGGAGTAATATTGGTCAAATTATATCATTGCATTGTGTGCACATACAATTATATAATGAACCCCATCATTATGTACAACTAATGCACCAATGAAAAATGTAGGAGAAGAAAAAAATCAGGATCTGAGTACTTATTGTTTGTTGTTAATCAAATAGTACTGCTTCTAAGAACTTCAGTGAATAGAACTAATTTAATAATTTTAAATGCAAAAAAGTAATTGAGAAATAAGTTATTCATGAGAAAGATACATAAGCTTGAAGTGTGAAGTTTGAGATGTTATATGCCTCAAATGAACACTAAACTCTGGTAGTGCCTACTATACTGCCTAAGACAGCATATACTCATACACAGAACCCTGCAGTCTTCAGAATGAGAAAAAAACAACCAACCAACCACAGCACCGA
The DNA here is from genome assembly GCA_004024805.1 of Geosciurus inauris. Lineage (NCBI taxonomy): Eukaryota > Metazoa > Chordata > Mammalia > Rodentia > Sciuridae > Geosciurus > Geosciurus inauris. The sequence goes on along the minus strand of PVHX01000551.1, from coordinate 152,237 downwards.
GTATTTCACTTAATGCCAAGAGCCAGGCACAAAATCTTTTTAATATCTTTTAGTTATACATGGACACAGTGTCTTTATTTATTTTTATGTGGTGCTAAGGATCGAACCCAGTGCCTCACACATGCGAGGCAAGCGCTCTGCCACTGAGCCACAACCTCAGCCCCTAGGCACAAAGTCTTTTAGACATATTCTTAGCTGAATTTCACAACTGCCCCATAAGACTGACCTATCAGCATCATTTATTCTCATTTTACGTGTGCAGAGACAGTCTTTAAAAACAAGCGAGAGAGATCTTAGAGGTAAAATAGCTTATCCAAAATCAGTTATGAAGTGGTAGCATCAAGGCTTTAACACAGTACTGCCTGACCAAACTCCATGCTTTTTGATGACTTAGCATTTTGCCTATTTAAATTAAATCAAGTACCCAGGAGAAAGCGTAAGTCTTAATGGTGGACCAGGATATTACCTATATTACCTATGTATCCTGTTGTATCTTGTAGTATTATACATGTAGTAGGTCCCCCCCTCCCCCCCGCAAAAAAAATACCTCATTAAAGGAAGTGCATACTCTACCGGAAGGGGGGGGGGGGCACGGACCACGACTTCAGGAATGTATAATGTGGTCCATTGAAAACAGATTAAATCTTTTAAAGAGATGTATATCAGTGACCCCAAAAGGAACTGTTATATGTAAAAGTCTTATTTTAAAATAACAGCATGAACCCATGAGTAACCATTCAACAATTTTAAGTGATGAATTCTAAAAGCTTAGGTATCTTACTTCTCATCTAAATAGTCAATCAAATAGGAACAACTGAAGGTGCAGGTAACTTTTTTATTGAGGCACAACAAGGCATTGTAACTTGCCTGAACTTGAGGCAGTCAGTTTAGTAAGCTCAACGTTAATACAGTTAAGGATTAAGTGCAAACAATATACATTCACAGCTTGACTAGCGAGGCTACATCACAATTTATAAAGTGCCAGATTAGTGCTAATTGTCATTCAGCTTGAAATTTTTCACCGAGAGGAAAACAAAAAAGTAAGGACCTCCGCCTTCCTCTAGGAATGAAAACATTTTCCTAAACCAATCAGTCACCAGGGCAAGGACTATGTTTTCTCCAACCCCACTAATTCGAATACCATCCTTTTATTGTCAATTCTGTACTGACTTTCAATCTTGATAAAGAAGATAGCCTGAAAATGTAGAATATTTCCAACTACTTCCATAAATTGCTCCCCTGTGCAAACGTAACCATATCTGGTCTCCCTGGAAGAGCTGAAGAATTGCATGATTGCTAGCAGTTTCATGGTCTGGAGCACCATCATTGGCATAGGCTGATACCAAGACCTCTTCATTCTTCATGAGGTTGACATACAGTGGCACATTGACTGCCAGCTTTAGCATATGGAAAATGAAAACATAAGTGCCATTCACTGGGCAATTGAATCTACCAAGCTGAAGATCAAAAGTCTCCCCCAAGTTATTCAGAAGTAGATCAAACACAATAGGTTGGTCTAAAGTTCCAGGGGCCAGGTTAGAGGTTCTGGCTGCTGAGAAGGCAACTCTCATCTGCTGAGGCAAGGGATAGACGTGTACTGGCAGTATGGTGGCTGCTGGGTTTGTCACTGGCACATCCACAGGGGTCATGCTACGGGAGTCTCCTTGTCCAGAGTCACCACTGTTAAAGGTTTCGTTGTCTCTTTCTGGGCTGCTCACCTGAGAAGAATCACTCCACCCTGCTGTTTTATTAGCAACAGTGAGTTTCTCATAATGAAGCAGTTAGCTTTGAACACAATATTTAACATTAGTCGGCTACTGAAACACAGATAAAGATACATTTTATAGTAAATTCCAAAACAAAAGCAATAAAATGTAATTAGCTTATACTTTTCTAGATTTTCTGGCAATAGGCTTTATGATACTATTCTGATATCAGAAGGGACCTAAATAATCTTATCTAATTGTTTTTTTATTTAAGAAAATGTGGTCCCCAATAAGGTTAGCTTACTTACAAAACTGGTTAATATTAGCAAAAATTATACCCCAAGTTTAAACATTTTTTACTTCTGTATTTTTCTCCCATAATTCTGACTCAGTTAATTCCTCATAATCCACCTTCTACTCAAAGTAGGTCATACAGAAATAAAACCTAAACTAAGAAACTTTTAGAACTACTGCTGTTCAGAAATATTTTGATTCAGTACTAAGCCACATGATGAATGCTTATTTTTCATTTCCAAGTAAATGTGACATCAAATAATTTTAATGTTCTAGATGCCATAGAAAAATAATGCTTAGACCAGCTGCAATGGCACACACCCATAATCCCAACAATTTGGGAGGCTGAGGCAGGAGGATAGCAAGTTTCAGGTCAGCCTCAGAAACTTAGCAAGGTCCTAAGCAACTTAGAAAAACCTGCTCAAAAAATAAGGACTGGAGATGTAACTCAGTGGTAAAGTGCCTCTGAGTTCAATCCCCAGTACCATTAAAAAAAAAAAAAAAAAAAAAAAAAGGTTAGCTATAAGGCAAAGATGTTATGAATAGTTGCTACTTTCTCAAAATGAAAAGGTTGTTTTTAGGCTGAGGATTTAGTTCAGTATTACTCTTAAGAAAACTAAAACTTCAAGATACATGCTAGAAGCAATATACTTTGGGGAGAAGTTGACAGAGGGTGCAAAATGAACAAAAAATTATGCTTTTGGTAAATAAACTACATACTTAATGACCCTTACCTCTTGAATTTGCTCGAGGACCACCAGATGTCGTCCCTCCTCGCTTATAACACTGTTGGAAATTATCCTAAAATGAATATATGAATATTCACCTTGGCACCAAAAATGCAGGACAAAAATTAGTTATTACACAGGATTATTGGCTGCTAAGTCTGTAAGATTAAAGTCCTAATTCTTTTTTTTTTTGGTACCAGGGATTGAACCCAGGGACACTTAACCACTCAGCCACATCCCCAGACCTTTTTTTTTTTTTGGTACCAGGGATTGAACTCAGGGTTACTCAACCACTGAGTCACATACCCAGCTCTATTTTTTATTTTATTTAGAGACAGGGTCTCACTGAGTTGCTTAGCACCTCACCTTTGCTGAAGCTGGCTTTGAACTTGCAATTCCCCTGTCTCAGCCTCCCAGAGCGCTGGGATTACAAGCGTATGCCACCGTGCCTCGCTCCTCCTAATTCTTTATCTGACCTTCCCCTCTTGAACATCAAGAGTCTCAGATGTTCCCAAACACCAGGAAAAACAAAGCAAAGGCAACAGTGGTAATACTCATTTCATCTGTTAATTAACCTGACCCATTAGCTATGTACCTGCAAAAAACAATAAGTCACTTAGAAAACACTATGTAGAAGGTATAATACTAGGTAATGATGGCAATTCTGAAATGCAGTATGGTCCTTTGTTCCTCATCTCAATATAAGAAGACATAAAGCAAGAACATACAGCCAGGTGAGGTGGCACATGCCTGTAATTTCAGTGGCTTGGGAGGCTGAGGCAGGAGGATTGCAAGTTCAAAGCCAGCCTCAGCAACTTAGCAAGACCCAGTCTCAAAAAATAAAAACGGCTGGGGATGTAACCCAGTGGTTCGATCCCACATACCCAAAAAAAAAAAAAAAGAACATAGACTTCTTCAATCTTGTTCAATTTATAATCAAACTGTGAAAACTAAGTTTGTTTTTTAATAGGAAAATTGAAAAGAATTATATTATGTAAGTGTCTTTATCACCTGAAAATATAATCCAAAATATTAATAAATGAAAAAAGAATAAATGTTCAAGATGCAACACTTCCAACTGATTCCCAAATATGGAGAAAGCACCTCCAAATAACCCATGGAAAGAATGATTACTTTGTAACTAAATTAATATGTGCAATTAAGAAAAAAAAAAAACATGTAATAAGAATAATTAAGTCTCCTACTCCAGAAGCCCAGAATCTCCTTTCCAATAGCAACCATTATCAATTTCTTATGATTTCTCAAAGAAACTTAGAGCAGCACACAATAACACTGGAACACTGATATTAAGAACAAATAGTTCTATTAATGAAGTCTACATTCATCAACACCCTCCCCAAATAGTCACTGAGGATCATGTAATAACAACTAATATTTGCATGCTTGATATATACTCAGCACTGTAGTGTAAGCACTTAAATATATTGGTAGTTCATCTGATCCTCAAAATATCTCATGGAGAAATCCTCACAACCGGGGCTGGGGTTGTGGCTCAGTGGTAGAGTGCTGGCCTCGCATGTGGGAGGCACTGGGTTCGATCCTCAGCACCACATATAAATAAATAAATAAATAAATAAAGGTCAATCAACAACTAAAAAAAAAATTAGAAAAAAAAGAAAAAAGAAATCCTCACAACCCCTCAGAGTTAGATGAATAACTAAAGAGACAAGTCCACATTTAACAGGCAAGGAACTACAGTTCAGAAGGCTAAGGGAGCATATCCAAGGTCACAAGGCAAGAGAACTGATGGAGAGATCAAACCACATATCATTTAGATTCCAAGGTGTATTCTTCACTCCTTTTCAACCCTGCATCTGTACAGACATCTACCCTACCTCATGTAACTGAAAACTCTAGAACAGGTATTTGATATATTAACCACAGAGCTCAGTATAGTACATATACAGATGCACCTCGACTTATGATGGGGTTATACCTTGACAAACCCATCATAAATCAAAAATACTGTAAGCCATGTAAGTATACAGAGAAAATTGAACACTTTTAGAAAAACTGACCATTCTTAAAAATGTTTAAGAATATGCAATTTGTAAAAAAAGAAATTAAATAATCAAAATAAAGATATGTGCCCCCTCACACAAAAAAGAAAATATTGTAAGTCAAAAGGCATCAAATATACCTAACCTACTGAACATCATAGGTGAGCAACACAGTAATACTACACAGTGTTATTGGTTGTTTACCCTCATGACTGCATAGATGACTAGCCACTATGGCCTCCAGCCACTGCCCAGGATCATGAGAGTATCATAATGCATGTGACTATTCCAGAAAAAGATCAAAATTCAAAATCTAAAATAGAGTTCCTACTGAATGTATATCACTTTCAGCCATCATAAAGTCAAAAAAATCACTAATCAAACCACCCTAATTTGGGGACCATCAGTACATATTCAAAAGCTTGTAAAACTCTAAAATGGAAAATACTGATGTGGTATAAATTTATGTCTAGGATACCAATGACTGCCTCTTCCTGGTTTGTAAATTTTCTTTTTTTCTTGCAGGGAGGCGGTGCTAGTTAATTGAACCCAGAGCCTCATACATGCTTAGCAAGCCATCTACCACTAAGCTACACCCAACACAGCCACAACCCTTTTAAAAAATAAATAAATTTAGCCAGGCGCAGTGGCGCACGCCTGTAATCCCAGCCCTTTGGGAGGCTAAGGCAGGAGAATTGCAAGTTCAAAGCCAGCCTCAGCAATGGTGAGGCGTTAAGCAACTCAGTGAGGCCCTATTTCTAAATAAAATATAAAACAGGGCTAGGGATGTGGCTCAGTGGTTGAATACCCCTGAGTTCAATCACGGCACTAAATAGATAGATAGATAGATAGATAGACAGACAGACAGACAGACAGACAGACAGACAGACAGACAGACAGATAGATAGATAGATAGATTGATTTATTTATATCCACATATGACCAATAATGGGTTTGTTAAAGCAAAATATCTAACATCTTATCCAGTCTCCTATTAGATATAGTGAAGAAAATCTATTGATCTAGTATAACCAGAACAAACAACAACAAAAAAAAAGAGCTTTGCTAATTAGGTAAGCTAAGTTGAAGGCAATATGATAAAAATTAGATCACGAGCTCTGGAGTTAAGAAATGCACATTCCAATCTAAGTTCTACAATTTACTTGCTGAGTGACCTTAGATAAGTAGAGGAGTGACTTAACTTCTGAACCCCCAGCTCCTCTTACAAGGTGAAAGAGTAGATGAGCTAATGTGAACATGATTACTAAAGTCCTTAACACCTTTAAATTCCATATAACCGGTAGCTGATATTTATCTTCCTTGGGTGAATGAAAAAGCTTCAAAATCAACCCTCCAGAGGACTTAAAATAATTCTAGAACCAAAAGCACACTTGTACTAAACAGATTATTACTCTGTTATAATCACCAGCTTAACATTAGTAACTATTCAACTATAACAATTTTTCTTACCCTTTGGGAGTAAGGTGTTCCAGGATATTCTCTAGCTTGGAACTGCAGCTGGCTATAATTTCCGTTGGAAATTGAAGGTGGTCCTCTGTAAGTATCAAAACCTAACAAACAATAAAATGATGAACAAAGCATACTAAATTAATATGTACACACAAATATGTAACAAATCTCACTGTTACTATTATAATACACCAACAAAAAAATGAGGAAAAAAGCATACTAAACTATACCACTGTAAAAGATAAACTGATCCTATAATGTCATCATTAAAGTTATGCCTTCTTATATGCAGATATATAAAAATAGCTTCCACAGTAAAATATATATTTATAAAAATATCACTGACTTTAAATAAGTCTGGTTTAGAAATTTGCTACCACTAGAATACAGGTGGGGGTTAGGAAAAAGTGGTGGCAGGGCAATTAGGGGTACTTGAGGCTTCTGTCTTGATATTTTGCTAATACTAAGCAGTAATTAATATGTTTGGAATCAACTAAAACTTAGACTATCACTATCACAGTTTCAAATTCTGTGTTCCTGTGTATAGTATGATTAAACAAATAATTAGAAAATAGATATTGTCTAATTATGACTTTTTAACAAAGTCCATTAACAAAAAAACAAACTATTCAAATATGAAAGCCAAAATTTATCCCTAGAAAAACAAGAGGATCAACCTTTCTATTTAGTAAGTAGCAGGATTAATCTGCTCTTCATACAGGAAGTTAGTTCTGTTACAGAGAATAGGCATATTAGGCAGAAGAGCCCTCATTACATTACAAATGTCAATGACAAAAGAGAACAAATTCAGGTAAAAATAGTTTGTGTCAGGTAAACATACAGACAAAATAATTCAGTACAATTAAGTTGATTCACAGCATACCTTTATAACTACCAGGGGACCTATAGGAATTGGTCAGTAATCTCCCACCACGAGTACATCCTCTCACAGATCCCCGGCTGTTGACAAATGGCTGAGCAGGTCTGGGAAATACATTCGTCTGTGCTGGGTAAAAGGCAAGGCTACCATTGCTTACTTGAACAGTTCCATCAGGATGATAATTTGAAGCTTAAGGAAACAGTTAAGAGTTTAATGGTAATAAAGGTCCAATACTCTTTATATTTTAAAAAATCAATAATCCAAACCTTTAATATATTTTCTTTCTTTAAAAAGAAAATGATTTAAGCAATGAAGCCACTGCAAGAGAAATTAGGAACACTACCCTATTCACAATAGCCTCAAAAAAATAAAATACTTGGGAATCAATATACCAAAAGAAGTGAAAGACCTGTACAATGAAAACTACAGAACACTAAAGAAAGAAATTGAAGAAGACCTTAGAAGATGGAAAGCTCTCCCATGCTCTTGGATAGGCAGAATCAATATTGTCAAAATGACCATACTGCCCAAAGTATTATACAGATTTAAGGCAATTCCTATGAAAATCCCAATGACATTCTTCACAGAACTAGAAAAAGCAATTATGAAATTCATTTGGAAAATTAAAAAGCCCAGAAGAGCCAAAGCAATCCTTAGTAAGAAGAGTGAAGCAGAAGGCATCACAATACCAGACCTTAAACTACACAACAGAGCAATACTAACAAAAATGGCATGATATTGATACCAAAATAGACATGTAGACCAATGGTACAGAGTAGAAGACACAGAGATAAACCCACATAAATTCAGTTATCTCATACTAGGCAAAGGCACCAAAAACATACATTGGAGAAAAGACAGACTATTGAACAAATGTTGCTGGGAAAACTAGAAATCCATATGGAACAAAATGAAATTAAACCTCTCTCTCTCACCCTGCACAAAAATCAACTCAAAGTGGATCAAAGACTTAGACACTAGAACAGAGAACAATCCCCTGCGCCTAATAGAAGAAAAAGTAGGCCCAAATCTTACTCCTGTCAGCTTAGGACCTGACTTCCTTAACAAGACTCCTAAAGCACAAAAAGTAAAAACAAGAATCAACGACATGATGCAAACTAAAAAGCTTCTTCTCAGCAAAGGAAACAATCAATAACGTGAAGCCAGAGCCTACAGAATGAGAGAAAATCTTTACCACATGCACCTCAGATAGAGCACTAATCTCCAGGATATATAAAGCACTCAAAAAACACCAAAAAAAAAAAAAAAATACAAATTACCTAATCAATAAATGGGCCAAGGAACTGAACAGACACTTCTCAGAAGAAGATATACAATCAATCAACAAACATATGAAAAAATGTTCATCATCTCTAGCAATTAGAGAAATGCAAGTCAAAACTACTCTAAGGGGCTGGGATTGTAACTCAGTGGGAGAGCGCTTGCCTCACATGCATGAGTCACTGGGTTTGATCCTCAGCACCACATAAAAGTAAATAAATAAAATAAAGATATTGTGTCCATCTACAACTAAAAAATAATTTTTTTAAAAACTACTCTACGATTTCATCTCACTCCAGTCAGAATGGCAACTATCAAGAATACACGCAATAGTAAGTTTTGGCGAGCATGTGGGGAAAAAGGTACACTCATACATTGCTGGTGGGACTGCAAATTGGTGCAACCAATGGAAAGCAGTATGGAGATTCCTCAGAACACTGGGAATGGAACCATCATTTGACCCAGCTACCCCACTCCTTGGTTTATACCCAAAGGACTTAAAATCAGCATATTACAGTGATGCAGCCATATCAATGTTCATAGCAGCTCAGCTCACAATAGCTAAACTATGGAACCAAACTAGATGCTCTTCAATAGATGAATGGATACAGAAAATGTGGTACATATAAACAATGGAATATGACTCAGCCTTAAAGAAGAATAAAATTATGGCATTTGCAGGTAAATGGATGGAACTAGAGAATATCATGCTAAGTGAAATAAGCCAATCCAAAAAACCAAAGCCCAAACGTTTTCTCTGATAAGCAGATGCTGATTCATAGTAGGGGTGGCAGGGAGTAGGAAAGAATGAAGGAACCTTGGATTGTGAAGAATGGAGTGAGAGGAAGGGTGGGGCGATGGGGATGCTAAGGTCAGTAGAATGAGACGGACATTATACCCTATATACATGTATGATTACACTACTGGTGTGACTCAGCACCATGTACAGCCAGAGGAATGAGAAGTAATGCTCCATTTGTGTACAATGTGTTAAAATGCATTCTACTGTCATGTATAACTAATTAGAATAAAAATAAATTGAAAAAAATGATTTATATATGTATGTGTATGAGAGAAATGAGAATTATTATTTCTTATAAATGAAGGAAATTTGACACATGCTACATAAAATGGATGAACCAGGAAAAAATTATGCCACGTGAAATAAGCTACTTCCAAAAGGACAAATATTGAATAATATATGATGCCGCTAGAGTAGTTAAATTCATATAGACATAGAATAGCGGTTGTCAGGGGCTGGAGGGTGAGGAGAAGAGGGTTAGTGTTAAATGGTTCTAGTTTCAGCTGGAAAAGACAAAGTTTTGGAGATGGACTGTGGTGATGGCTGCCCAACAATATGAATGCAGTTAATGCCACTGAGCTATACACTTTAAAAATGGTTAGAATGATCAGTTTCATGTTATGTATATTTTACCACAATTTTAAAATAATAAGATAAATATTTCAGACTAGGGAATAAAAGAAAATTGGTCCTAATTCATAGAATTCATAATTGAAAAAGCATATGACAAATATCGTTTATGTAGATCATCTGCTCTATATTTCAATAAAATAGGTGAGAACAGAATGAGGTCTCTTATGGCTAGAGATTTACAATTAGTATTTCTTCACCATTTTATTGAAAAGTACCAAAAAGCTGGGCATGTTGGCACACACCTGTAATCCCAATTAATCAGGAGGCTGTAGCAGGAGGACCACAAATTTGAGGCCAATATGGGCAACTTAATGAGCCCCTGTCTCAAAATATAAAATAAAAAGAGCTGGGTATATAGCTCAGCAGTAGAGCACTTGCCTAGCATAAGTGAGACCATGGTTCAATCCCCAGTATGGAAGGAAAAAAATGCTCATTTCACTTGATCAAGCATTAAGTTTTAGAAAACTGAACAAGGGGCTGAAATACCAACACTTAAAATCTATAAGAGCTCTTTTAAGAAATTAGTACAAAGTCGCCTATTCTTTCACAATTTAAAGCAGCATAGAAGATCAAAATATTCTCCTTTCTCTATGTTAACAGTATAAGCATACTAATTTATATCTTCACATTAATCAATATTGTACATAAGAGGAGGAAAAGCCAGATAACCATCTGTCTGTGGTGAAAGAGTTAACACAATGGTTTCAAAATCTTCATGTGCTGGGTATGGTGGCAAACACCTATAATCCCAGCTTCTTGGGAGGCTGAGGCAGGAGGATTTCAAATTCAATGCCAGCCTCAGCAATTTAACAAGGCCCTTTCTCAAAATAAAACATAAGGGGCTGGGGCTGTAGCTCAGTGGTAGAATGCTTGCCTCGCATGCGTGAGTCACTGGGTTCAATCCTCAGCACCATATAAAAATAAATAAATAAAGATATTGCATCCATCTACAACTAAAATATATTTAAAAAATAAATAAATAAAAATAAAATAAAACATAAAAAAAGAGCTGGATATGTGGCTCAGTGGCTGAGTGCCCCTTAATCCCTGATACAAAAAAAAAAAATCATCACACAATCAGCTAGATTGTACCCTATCTACCTCAGTAGAGTGCTCAAAGCAACTAGATTTTTAAAAAAACAACTCTACAAGGTTAAATCAGCCATCTAAGTTCTGCCTCTCTACAAAAGTTAAAATTAATAGGTGAACTTAACTAAAAAAAGACACTCGGCACTTCTCAACACTTTAGAAAGGTTTACTGGACAGAAAAGGACGTCTAGAGTGTCACGACAGCCTTCCTTTCCATTTAATTAGCAGATACCAAAATCTTCAAAATATATGCAAAGATCTTACCAGTTTCTTGAGACATGACAGTTGGTTCTACATGTATAGCTGGCAGTTGGCACTGGGGTGGCGTCTGTGTACTTGCTGTAGTAAAACTTTGATTGTAGCCAGGTGAATAAGGGGATTCTTTTATTTCTTGTTCTTTCCGTGGAGGCAGAGGTGCATTAACATTAAATACCTTTTAGATAAGGGTAAATAAGCCATTTGTGAATGTTCATTGGAAATGCTTAAGGATAGCATCCATCAAAATTCTACCATATTTTGAAATTTCAATTTGCACAAAGGACTTGAATAGACATTTCTCCAAAGACAACAACCAAGTACATGTAAACATATTCAACATGCTTAGTCATTAGGAAAATGTAAAACACAATGAGATGCCACTTCATACCCATTAGGACAGCTATTATCAAAAGACAGAAAACAAGTGATATCAAGGATGCAGAGAACTAGAACCACATGCATTGCTGGTGGGAATGTAAAATGATGCAGCCATGAAAAAAAGTACAGTGGTTCCTCAAAAATGAAAATATAAATTACCATATGATCCATCAGTTTTGCTTCTAGGTATGCACCCAAAAGAACTAAAGAGGGGCCGGGCGCAGTGGCACACGCCTGTAATCCCAGCACTTTGAGAGGCTGAGACAGGAGAATCGCGAGTTCAAAGCCAGCCTCAGCAACAGCGAGGAGCTAAGCAACTCAGTGAGACCCTGTCTCTACATAAAAGACAAAATAGGGCTGGGGATGTGCTCAGTGGTCGAGTGCCCCTGAGTTCAATTCCCAGTTCCAAAAAAAAAAGAACTAAAGCAGGGACTTGAATAGATATTTGTATACCCATGTTTATAGCAGCATTATTCATAACAGACAAAAGGTAGAAACAACCCAAGAGCCCATCAACAGATGAATAAGCAAAATGAGATATATACATAACATGAAGTGTTCTTCAGCCATAAGAAGGAATGAAAATATGATGCATGAACCTTGAAACATGCAAAGTGAAACAAGCCAGACACAAAAGAACAAGTATTGCATGCTTTGACTTATGTGAGATGCCTAGAATAGGCAAATTCATTGATACAAAACATGGAATGGAGGTTATCACAGGCTGAGGAGGGGGAGGAATAACGAATTACTACTTAGTGAGTACAATGTCTCTGTTTGGGATCATGAATAAGTTCTGAAATTAGTGGTGAGGGTTACATAACAATGTGAATGTATTTAATGCCACTGACTTACACACTTTAAAACGATTACAATGGCAATTTTTATGATACATGTATTTAACTGCAGTTTTAAAAAATTCCTTTTGATTCCAAACAGAACTGACACCAAAGAACAAATGTTAAACCTCCTATTTAAGCTATTATAATAACGCTTACTGAGTATAAAAGTTATATAGAAGAATTCTTTTTAAAAACTAAAATAAATAATGTATCACTTCCTGAATTTTTACTGTGTGGCAGGCAATAACATTCCAGACCCTGGTCATAATTTAGAGAAGAAAATTTCTATTATCTTGGCTTTCTTATCCTGCTCCATTTTTCCTTATACTACATGACATCTGATAATACATATATTTGTCTTTCTAAACCTCCCACTTCCATAATGAAAATGCAAACTTCTTGAGTAAAGGCCTTTTTTTCATTGCTATAACCCCAGTGATTATGATCTGGCTTCATAAGTATGTGTTTAATGAATGAATAAATGAGAACTGATCTGAACTTGAAAGGCTTCAAAACAGGCAGAACACAGACAGAGGCATGAGAAAATAGGTACTGTGCCAAGAATAGGCAAGCCAAGCCCATTAGGGGACTGGCTTGACAGGTTATACAAGACTACAAAAGATATTAAGTGTCAGGCAAAGGACTCGATTTCATTCTGTAATGGACCACTGTTTGCTTTTAATTAGGCAAAAGACAAAATAAACCCAGTGTGGCAAAACTGTATTGGATAGACTGACAGGGAAAGAAGAAAAGCAAGGAAATTAAGATATTCTAATTGGCCAAGCACAGAGTGATAAGATAGGTGAATTCACAGGTGTCAGAGTTCACCAGCCTATCCCTGCAGTGCCTACTTCCCATTGCCACTCCACAAGCCCCACCCACCATTATCACTCAAAAAGACCTAGAGTGGGATATTGAGCCATGTTTCATGTTACTGTGTTTAGAGAATAAATGTACAAATCTAGCTGCAATATTATCTTTTAAAAAAAAAAGTTTTAAGCCAGGTATGGTAGCACACATCTGTAATCTCAACAACTCAGGAGGTTGAGGCAGGAGGATCACAAGTTTGAGGTCAGTCTCAACAACTTAACAAGACTCTGTCTCAAAAAAATAAAGCATTGGGGATTCAGCTCAGTTGTAGAGTGCCTCTGAGTTCAATCTCCAGCACAATAAAGTTTTATACTATGATTTGTAAAGGAATACAGAATTCAGAACACCAAACAAATCTGAATATTATCTGTGAACCAGTATTAGGCCAGAATGAAACCAAATGAAAGTTTCAATAATAATAGAACACCCAAGTATGTGCCCCAAATTTCGGGTTACTAATGCTAGGAACATCGTTAGTACCCTATTAGTAATGATTAGTATTACTAAGCTGTTCCTAGAAACAGATGTTTTTCACCTACACATTTTTTTATTTTTTTGCTGTGCAGAGGACTGAATCAATCACATATTTTGTTTGTTTGATGTGGGCCTTCAGCTTTGCCTGCTAATTTTCAGAGTGGGAACAATACTGTGATAAAACACCCATTCAAAATTCTAGAGACTGGGGATTTAATACTACTACTCTGTCACAAGCAGTATGTCAACTGGACAAATGTAAATTCTACCTACCCAAATAAGAATAATACAAAAGGCAAACTTTTCATATAGCACTAATAATAGATGTAAGAGAAACAAAGACTCTTAAGCAAAATAATAAACTGTGAATTCCCAGTTCATACTCACTGTCTGCATGGCTTGAAAGGGTGCTGTGTTAATGGTTATTGAACTAGTACTTGCTGGAGGTGACTGGAAGCCCTGTTCAGAACCCTTTGCCATGGGAGGATTTGGAGCAGCTAGTGAAGACGGTGGCTTGCTTGGGGGAACTGCTGCCTAGAGAGAAGAAACGCAGCATCAGCCAATCACCTGCCATGTAACAAGCAGTTAACTTACACTAAACCCCAAACTGGCACAAGTCAGCAAGTTCTTTAGGATGACATTTGGACACAGGAATGCAAGAGAATAGCTTTTGCTTACAATTTCAAATCTCAATTGCTGAGGATGCACACTAGTATTTGCTTTGCACAGCTTGCTGACTAAGTCAAAGAGTCTTACTAATAATCAGTCTAACAAATGAGGAGCTGACCTTTTTACAAGCACCTAATCATTTCTGAACTCTGAAATGTCATTTTCCAGTTAAGAATATAATGTTGTTCCAAGTTTATACAGTGGAATTAAGCTTAAGAAAAATATTGGTTACTTCCTTAGTGTTAATTTTTCTCTGTTTTAAAGACTTATTAGTGGATTTTTTTTTTTTTGGCACCAATGATTGAACTCAGGGGCACTCAGCCACTGACCTACATCCCCAGCCCTATTTTGTGTTTTATGTAGAGACAGGGTCTCATTGAGTTGCTTAGTGCCTCACCGCTGCTGAGGCTGGCTTTGAACTCGCAATTCTCCTGTCTCAACCTCCCAAAGAGCTGGGATTACAGGCGTGTGCCACCACGCCCGGCACTTTATAAGTGGATTTCTGAATCAGCTAACTAAAAAAAGAAAACCAATCCTGATCTATTTTAATTAATCCTTAACTACAGAAACAAGTAGTTCTTGAAATAACAGACTATAAAGAAAAAGACTTAAAAAGATAGTAAAAACCCAATCCCAATTAGATATGAAACAGACACCTGTGGGTCACTTGGTAAAAATCACTACCTACTTTTTTTTTTTTTTTTGCAATACTAAAGATTAAACCCAGGGATGCTTTTCTTCTTTTTTTTTTTTTTGGTACTGGGGATTGAACTCAGGGGTACTCGAACACTGAGCCACATCCCCAGCCCTATTTTGTGTTTTATGTAGAGACAGGGTCTCACTGAGTTGCTTAGTGCCTCGCCATTGCTGAGGCTGGCTTTGAACTCACGATTCTCCTGTCTCTGCCTCTGCTTTTCTTCTTAGCTACATCCCCAGTCCTTTTAATATTTTATTTTAAGGTAGGGTCTCACTAAGTTGCCAAGGCTGGCTTTGAACTTGAGATCCTCCTGCCTCAGCTTCCCAAGTAGCTGAAATTACACCACCACCACATCCAGCTGACTTGCCACTTTTTTTTTTTTTTTGAGTACTGGAAATTTTTTTTTTTTTGGGTACTGGAGATTGAACTCAGGGGCACTCACCACTGAGCCACATCCCCAGCCCTATTTTGTGTTTTATGCAGAGACAGGCTCTCACTGAGTTGCTTAGTGCCTTGTCGTTGCTGAGGCTGGCTTTGAATTTGCGATTCTCCTGCCTCAGCTTCCCAAAGTGCAGGGATTACAGGCTTGCGCCACAGCGCCTGGCTCGAGTACTGGAAATTGAACCCAGAGGTTCTTAACCACTGGGCCACAACCCCAGCCCTTTTTATTTTTAGATAGGGCCTTGCTAAGTTGCTAAGGCTGGTCTGAAATTTATGATCCTCCTGCCTCAGTCTCCCAAGCAGCTGAGATTACAAGCATCTGCCACCACATCCAGCTTCTTCCCCTCCCTTTTAAAAATGAACCAAGCCTGGCCAGGTGGTGCACGCCTGTAATCCCAGTACTTTGGAAGGTTCAGACAGAACAATCGTGAGTTCAAAGCCAGCCTCAGCAACAGCAAGGCGCTAAGCAACTCAAGGAGATCCTGTCTCTACATAAAATACAAAATAGAGTTGGGGATGTAGGTCAGTGGTCAGGCATCCCTGAGTTCAACCCTTGGTACCAAAAATAAATAAATAAATGAGGAACCAAATCTCAATTTAGACCAAGGTAGCACCATAAAAACTAATGATTTTTTAAAATTTTTTTTAGTTGTCAATGGACTTAATTTTTTTTTATTTATATGTGGTGCTCAGCATCAAACCAAGTGCCTCACACATGCCAGGCAAGCACTCTACCACTGAGCCACAACTCCAGCCCCTCTGTTTTCTTATATTGTATAATGAATATTTCTATATAATAGCACACTCAAAATAAAACTAATAGTTGTTAAATTGTCCTCCAAAACTCATTTTATGCTTGCCATGTCTATCTCAAAGATTTGCTCAAATAGCAAAATCTATAACTCAGAACTGAAAGCACAGTTTATGATCCCAGCAGCTCAAGAGGCTATGGCAGGAGGTTCATGAGTTCAAAGCCAGCCTCAACAACTTAGTGAGGCCCTAAGCAACTCAGCAAGACTTTATTTCTAAATAAAATATTAAAAAGTGCTGAGCATGTTGCTCAGTGGTTAAGCGCCCTCAGGTTCAATTCCTAGTTTAAAAATAAAAAGAATCGAAAGCACAAAAAAACCTAATATTGTCATACTAGCCAAAAAAAGAGTAACTCACAACTGAATTAGCATTAATCAGTTTGGTTTTGTTTTTTGTTTTTTGTTTTTGTACCAGGGATCAAATGCAGGGGCACTCACTGAGCTACATCTCCAGCCCCTTTTTAATCTTTATTTTGAGACAGGGTCTTGCGAAGTTGCTTAGGACCTCACTAAGCTGCCAAGGCTAGCTTTAAATTTGCAAACCTCCTGCCTCAGCCTCCAGAGCCACCCAAGTCACAGGCATGTACCACCAAGCCCAACTTTTGAATTAGCATTAATCTTAATCCTAAAAATCATTGTCTTCAGTTATATTAATAAAAGCTTTTCCAGGTTTCCCATTGGGAAATCTGGCCTACCCTTACCTAAAACTTTTTACTTTTCTACATTAAAAATTAAATAGTTATTGCAAAAGATAAAGCAACACACTATTAAATTTACCTAGATGGCAAAGCCACCATAAAGTTACCTAGAAAAGTTCTAGGACCACAACATCTACAAAGTCATACCTTAATAAATGTAAACATTACATCATTCAAGTAATCGTGCCTGTAATTCATAAAACAAACTAGTTCTGCTACTCTTTTAGAAGGAAAAGAAATTAAGACCATTAGCCTTTTATTACCTTAGGAGTCTCTGAGGTCATAAATTCTGTTTCAGATCCCGTTGAAGCCTGATCAGCAGTAACCAAGCAAGCATTTGAGCTACAAGTAACTGGAGAAGCAGCAGCCTAGACACAAGAAGACATGAAATACTGTAAAAATCATATTTTGCTCACTTTGTATTTCCCAGGCTCTAGGTCTCCTAGTATGTTACTCTTATGAGCACTCACTAGTGTCAAGCACCATGCTAAGCCCATCACACATATTAATATTTAATACTAATGATAACCCTGTGTAGTATATACAACTATCCCCATTCTATTGATAACCAGGCAGAGACAAAAAAAAAGTATAGTGATCTTCCCAAATAACACAAAAATTAGGTGGCAGAGTTAAGATTCCAACCGAGTATGCTATACTGCCTTTTTAGGCCTAGGGCTAGACTGAATGTCTCAAAAAGCAACTGAGGATCAGCTCAGGGCACATTAACTCTCCAGGCACAACGCTGTCAGGGATCACCAAAACTATGCTTCATTCTATAAGTACTTTCTGTGTCTTAAACAGGAAGCTGGAAGTATAAATGAGATAAGCTCCACATAAATCAAAATGACACTAAAATTCTAGTGAAAAAATTAAGAGCATGAATAAAATAAAAATTGTGAGAAAACACAGCAGGAACTAAGGCTGTGCAACTATAACCAATAAAAGACTATGAGAGGGCTGGGGTTGTGGCTCAGTGGCAGAGTGCTTCCCTTGCACATGTGAGGCACGGGGTTTGATCCTCAGCACCACATACAAATAAATAAATAAAATGAAAAAAAAAAAAAAAAAGACTATGAGAGTAGCTAGGAAGGAAATCTCTGGCACAGCAAGTATTAGAGTATAACAGATACCTCCCAAAATCTAGCAATAGCAAGGTTTAACGTGTCCACAAATCAAATAATTTTATCTAAATGCTTCTATGTGGTTCTCAGAAGCTCAAGTAATAAAACACATGAAATGGAAACTAATGAGTGATAACCAAACATTAGGAGTTATATTGCTATGACCCTCCAAAGGGGCCTTCATGATATGCTGCTACTTCGGGAGTGTGGGACCAAGTTTTAAACAAGATCACATGGGGCTGGGGTTGTGGCTCAGTGGTATAGCACTTGACTAGCAAGTGTGAGGCACTGGGTTCAATCCTCAGCACCACATAAAAATAAATAAATAAAAGGTACTGTGCCTATAACTAAAAAAAATTTTTTTTAAAATCACATGGAAAAAACTTTTAATCCTATAGAACATTTACAGACCTAAATAGGCATAATTTATATCCAACTAAAATATTAGAACTATTATGAGATTAGAATACTTTTAAAACTATGCCTTTCTTCTATCTTCTGAAAGGACTTTCAAAAGTGGGAATTTTAGCCAGGTGCGGTGGTGCACGCCTGTAATCCCAGCATTTTGGGAGGCGAAGACAGGAGATTTGCGAGTTCAAAGCCAGCCTCAGCAATGGCAATGCACTAAACAACTCAGTGAGACCCTCTCTCTACATAAAACACAAAATAAGGTTGGGGATGTGGCTCAGTGGTTGAGTACCCCCGAGTTCAATCCCCAGTACCAAAAAAAAAGTGGGAATTTTAACATCACATCTAAGTGACACAAGTGATGTAGCAGAGAAGAAACTGGAAGAAATGAAGTCTTCTAGGCCAGAATGCTCCTACTTAGAAGACTTTCAGATATAACCATTGCTACATGTGTGTAGTTTATTCAGCACTACTGTGTATAAAGTGGACAAACTTAAGTCCTTATTTGAACATCTGGTAATTTTAGATGTTTAGAAGGGCACAAAGTATATTAAAAACAGAGGTAGTAAATGAAACACTTTGTAGATATTTTTTTTTTTAATTTTTCTGGGGTTGGGGTTGTAGCTCAGTGATAGAGCACTTGCCTAGCATGCATGAGGCACTGGGTTCGATCCTCAGCACCACATATAAATAATAAACGAATAAAATAAAGATCCATCAACAACTAAAAAAATATTTTAAAAAAATTTTTTCTATGGGCTGGGGTTGTGGCTCAGTGGTAGAGCACTCATCTCGCATGCATGAGGCACTGGGTTCAATCCTCAGCACCACATACAAAATATATAAATAAATAAAATAAAGGTTTAAAAAAAATCTTTAAAAAAAAAAAATTCTGTGCCTCTCATTAAAATAAGACAACTGCCAAAAATAAATAGAACTGGTTGTTGTGAGGACATAAATCTCTCAACAAGTTACACAGATGCTAAGTATTAAGGCTCCTTGGGCCATCTTATAGTTAAACTTTAAAAGACTTTTGAAGCCAGGCATGGCACATACTTGTATTCCTAGTGACTAGGGAGGCTGAGGCTGAAGGATCAAAAGTTTAAGCCGGGAGTGGTGGCTTGCACCTATAATCCCAGCACTTTGGGAGGCTGAGACAGGAGAATTGTGAGTTCAAAGCCAGCCTCAGCAAAGGCGAGGCACTAAACAATTCAGTGAGACCCTGTCTCTAAATAAAATACAAAATAGGACTGGGGATGTGGCTCAGTGGTCAAGTACCCCTGAGTTCAATCCCTGGTATAAAAAAAAAAGTTTAACGTCAGCCTTGGCGTTAAATTTAAATTTAGCAAGATATGGGGGTATAGCTCTGTAGTAGGGTGCCAATGGGTTGGAATCCCAGCACCACAAAAAAGATTTGAGGGGACAAAAAAAAAAAAAGGTCTACTTAACAATAAAAAAGACAGATACATGTTTTTTCCCCTAGTACTAGGAATTGAACCCAGGGGTGCTTTAACACTGAACTACATCCTAGCCCTTTAATATTTTTAATTTTCAGACAGGGTCTTGCTAAATTGTTGAGGCTGGCCTTGAACTTGTGACCCTCTTGCCACAGCCTTCAAAGCCAGCAAAGACACATTCTTTACATTTGTATTCATGTAGAAATTACAGCAGCTCTTGTTCCAAATTATCACTCTTTAAGTAAACTAGCTGGAAGTAGATTATGTATTGGTGAGTAAACATGACATTTGAGACAAGTGATTCCAAATACAGATATGCAAATTCACCAGGGAGCTTATTCAAAATATAAATGCTTTAGCCAAGTGCCACATATGCCAATAATCCCAGCTACTTGGGAGGCTAAGACAAGAGGATTCCAAGTTCAAGGCCAGTCTTGGCAACTCAGCAAGACCCTAACTCAAAATTTAAAAATAAAAAAGGATGAGGGCATGGATCAGTGGTAAAGCACCCCTGGGGTTCAATCCCAAGTACCAAAAAAAAAAAAAAAAAAAAAAGCTCCAGTAGGTTTAAAGTTATACCTAGAAATACATATTTTTATTAGAGTGACCAGGAATTCTGATGTAGCCATCCTGTAGGCCTGTACCTAAGAACTTCTACACAGACCAGTAGCTATTCAAAAAAGAATTTAACTTGTCAAATGAAGGCCTTTTGTAGAATTCTAATAGCTAGAACACATAAATGAAACTGCTTTAGTGAAAGCAATAAGTGGAAAAGGTAGGACAAAACTCCACTGATATACTTGCTCAACAAATACAATTTAAAAACTGAGGGCTTGAGCCAGGCGTGGTGGCGCACACCTGTAATCCCAGCACTTTGGGAGGCTGAGACAGGAGAATTTCAAGTTCAAAGCCAGCCTCAGCAAAGGCAAAGTGCTAAGCAACTCAATGAGACCCTGTCTCTACATAAAACACAAAATAGGACTGGGGATGTGGCTCAGTGGTCAAGTACCCCTGAATTCAATCCCTGGTAACAAAAAATAACACACACACAAAAAACTGAGGGCTTGAGATGTAGTCCAGTGGTAAAGTGCTTGCCTAGCATGCACAAGGCAATGGGTAGAGTCCCCAGTACCTGACCTGCAAAAACTGAGCCACACCATTTCAAATTATATATAAACCACTATAAACAAATGATATTTACTCAGAGGGTTTCAGAAGGGAAGATCACAACTGCTGAACCAACCAGTCAAAATAATTAACTTACTGTCAAAAGAGCTACTGTCAAGAAAATTGCCATAAGGCCTTCACAAAAACACTGAGAAAATGTTTTCAAAGATAAAGGCCAGTGAAGCTTGGGCTTACTATTGATGGAAATGCAATGTGACATTAGGGATCTCAAAATCTAATCCCTTCATGCTTCTAAGTGTACTCAGTGAAAATGAGAAGAATAAACTGTTATGGGGCCTGAGGGAGGGACTGGTTAACCATGGACTAAACAAAATTAGTTTATTCAGACCCTTTACTATGCCGATGAACCGTAACTTGCATAGCTCAATAGAAAAGCAATATTCTCAGACAAGGTACCCCTGAGTTCTTCAGGGTTGTTCTTTCCT
Organism: Geosciurus inauris; assembly: GCA_004024805.1. Taxonomy (NCBI): domain Eukaryota; kingdom Metazoa; phylum Chordata; class Mammalia; order Rodentia; family Sciuridae; genus Geosciurus; species Geosciurus inauris. The sequence continues at coordinate 130,595 of PVHX01000551.1, read as the reverse complement.
GTAAGGTCCTAAAATCAGTCAACTGTCTCTACTATAATAGATTAGATGTTTTCAGCACAGAGACTCTTTTTAGGACCAGTGTATTTAATCTAAAAAACTAGATGGTCCTAAATCACTTTTAACCATTTAGGCAAGCACCCTACTACTGAGCTACAACCTCAGCCCCACTTTTAACAATTTAGTTAGGCACCTTAATATGTAAGTCTGGTCTTTCTTGCAAAAGCAAGAGTCCTTCCTTGAATAACAAAGAAGAGTGATTTGAGGAAATTACCTGTAATGGCTCTTGAAGAAAATCACTTTGACTGGAAAGAGTTTGTTCTGTAGATACTGCAGAAAGTGAAATAAAACATTACTGAGGAGGAGAGAAAAGTTATTACACAGTAACTGGGAAGAAACTAAAGTTTATACTTTATAGCAAAATCATTAGCTGGAAGAACTAGGTATCCATCATGCACTCTTCTTTACAGCTTTAAAAAGAGCCAGAGAAGCTGGGCACAGTGGCACATGCTTGATATTCCAGCTACTCAGGAGGCTAAAACAGGACCATCACAAGTTCAAGGCCAGCTTGGACAAATTATCAAGACCCTGCCTAAAAATAAAAATAAAAGGGGCTGGTGGGGGGGCGTGTATCAGTGGTAGAGAACTCCTGGGTTCCACCCCCAGCTGCAAAAAAAAAAAAATCAGAGAAGGTTGTGGAAGAGCTGAAAATATTAATTTCATTTGTGATACATGGTGATATTTTAAGGTGAAATGGTTACAAGCATTTCAAGGCTTCCAAAAGAAAATAACTAAGACTTTAAAAAACTGGTGAAACACTCGTTTCACAAGGTTCAAAATAAGTCTTAGCTGGGTCATCTGTGTAAGTATTTTTCCCCATGGTTATATTAATAAGCTTTTCAATCACATAGTTTTCAGTTTGGCTTCTTGTTAATATCCATCACAATTGTTAATTACTTTCTACTGGTTCTCCTTACTTCACCCTGGGATCACTGCCCCTGTCTTGAGCTGGTGTCTGGTGCCCATGGCAGTTGGAATATGGCTTTGATTGTATTTTCCCCTCACCTGAGAGAACTAAAAAGCCCTCCTGTTAAAGCATCAGACAAGATTCACATTTATGTTACATCATTAGTTACTGTTTTAGTCACTGTTCTGAACATCTCTGAGGTGATCTCACTCATAGGATCCAAAAGCACCAACTCTAGATTTGGAATCCAAAAGAGTCAAGCAATTTCTAGTCAGAAATCACTCCAAGAACATAAAATATTCCAAAAAAAAAAAAAAATAGCTATTGAGCATTTCCATTCACCCATCTGAAGACTTTCACCAAAAATGCAAACAGGTAAAGTAAGCACAGTAATGTCCTAATGATAATTTACCCATATTTAACTCTAATGGCAGAGGATACAATCAGAATAAATTAACACAGAGATATATTTCAGTTTAACCCTTATGCTATCTAGAGCAAATAATTTGTAAAAAGATATAACTGTGAGTTCTAAAGCTTTAAAACAGCTTTAAAAGATGTGAAAGATAGCCGGGCGCGGTGGCTCACGCTTGTAATCCCAGCTCTTAGGGAGGCTGAGACAGGAGAATCGCGAGTTCAAAGCCAGCCTCAGCAATGGCGAGGTGCTAAGCAACTCAGTGAGACCCTGTCTCTACATAAAACACAAAATAGGGCTGGGGATGTGGCTCAGTGGTCGAGTGCCCCTGAGTTCAATCCCCAGTACCAAAAAAAAAAAAAAAAAAATGAAAGATATATCTAAAAAAGATCTAACTGTAAGCTTTGAAGTCTTCATAATGATTACATACCTACTGGGCTATCTGGAGAAGCTGAAGGCGGCTGTGATGATGGAATTGCACTTGAAGGCTTGTCAAAATCCAAAACTGACTCCTGAAGACAAGATTTTAAATAATGCATAGAGAACAAAGATCATTAATTTAAAAGACATTAACATTAAATTATTCATTGTATTGCCCATAGCTTATTAGCTAAAGTTATAGGTATTTAGCTGATTAATATCTCAAGATGTTTAAAATTCAGCTTATAGAAGAAGAAATTCAAAGTCAAAAACCAACTCTAAAGTAACTGCCAAACCTTAAGGTTGTGCCAAGTGTTAAAAACTACAATAGCAATTATAAGGCCAAACTTGGGAAAGTTTATCTTAAGCATAAGCATCAATCCTAATCAGTCTGCACCCCAATATTTATTATACCCAAATAATTTGAAAGGGTCTAATTATTTTATTGCAACCTCTTACTAGCTCATGTTGTTAAACACTTTAGTGATAAGAAACTATTCCCATCTCCGACCTACATATTTTGGTTTCTCAGAGAAATTTCCCCACATTTTGCATACTTAAGCTACATACTTGTAAGTAAGCTACATACTTCTAAGTAGTTCTTTTTTTTTCACATAATCTGCAAAGGTAAGCAATTCCTTCATTTTGTAAATAAGTAGAGGTTTGGAGGTTAAATAACCTGCATGGATTATATAGCTCGATTATATTTAAACCTGGGCCTAAATCCAAAGCTCAAGATCTTTTTGCTAAACAAAAATATCTTTACTACTTCAGTCCTCAGTAATATCACACTATTCTGAAATTCTATAAGAGTTTGTATCTCGGGGCTGGGGTTATGTTGCAGTGGTAGTGTGCTTGCCTAGCACACGGGAGGCACTGGGTTCGATCCTCAGCACCACATAAAAATAAAATAAAGCTATTGTGTTCACCTACAACTAAAAAAAAATAAATATTAAAAAAAAAAAAAAGAGTTTGTATCTCACAATTTAGCATTCAACTATCAGTTTAGCACAAGTTTATAATCTTCTACAGCTGGAATATAAACTCCTCGAAGGCAACGAATGTCCTAGCAGTACCCAATATGCATGCAAACCAAGCATGAAGCAGGTTTTCACAGCCTGAGTGGAACTACTGGTGACCTGCAGCAGTAATAAATACTTGAAGCTTTTTTATATGTTTAATTCATTTCTTTACTCACAACAAACTTAGGAAGTAAGGACTACTATCTTCATTTTTCAAATAAAAAAACCAAGGCAAAGAGTCAAGTAATTTGCCCTCAGAATTAAGGGACAGCAGAGCCAGGACTCATACTCATTCTGGACAGCAGAATCCATGCTCTTAACAATTTCCCCATAATGCTTCAGATCACAAGTTAACTGCCTCATGAATACCATTGAAGATTTTTGTTTAAATGGTTCATACTTGCATAAAGTTACAAGTTCCTTGAATCTGGGTCATCAGATCCTGTAGTTTTTCTTTCCTCAATACTGGATCCTTTGGAAGAGCAGAGGAAGAACCTACAGGCTGAGGCATGGGCTTAGGCACCTATAAGACAAACCCACTATGTATAAGAGAGAAATTCAAAGTCAACAGCCTTATTCAGGATCTCACTATATTTTAATGAAATTAAAACAAATAGCAATGTTCATTTATCAGATTTATCACAGGTAAAGAATTTCCACATAAATGCATTTTCTATATAATTTAAGCAAACTTTAAATAATTTTCCCCCATTCATGACAACTTTAATGGAAATCTTTCTTCAAAAGCCTATTTCTAAAGGGAAGACCTAGAATAACAGAACTTCCTTGTTAAGGGATGTTCACTGACATTAGTTATCAGTACGTTCTCTATCATGATTTTCTCTTCAGTGAACATACTCTTAACAAGGTTGCTTGACACATATCAATGATTTTTTTCTCGCCAGGGCAATTACTACTATTACATTAAATATTTTTAAGATGTATCTGATTTCAGAAACATTAAGATACAAATCCATTTATACAAACACACATGCCCTAGAATTAAGAAAATATATTATTATACATTATTATATTTTGTTACAGAGTAAGTATACTCTTGGGGGCTACTGATTTTAAAAGGTGGTTAGCTAAATTATTTAAAATTGCTGCACATCTTGAATTAGACCTAAATCTATAATTTATAATTACTCCTTACAGATGTTAGGATGCCAATCTCCATCAGCATCTCTTCTCCAACTTGTAATTCACCTGAGACCTTGTCAAAGGTACCAGATAAGCTAATAGATCCTAGGTAAATATATGAAGAACTTTTTTAGGAGAAAAGTATGAGCTTTAGTGATTAATTTCATATTATCTAGCTTTTTGGCTTTGAACTCATTTTGACCTTGCCTATACTTAGTCATTTTCTAGATAGCTAAAAGCATAAGACAGACAAAAACTGCATTACACAGAGAAGTGTCCTCTCAGTTACTTAAAAAAAAAATACAAAACAAAAACTAAAACTTCACTAGAACGCTGTCTGTGCTATTAAAGCAAATCATATATGAGTTCCAACCTTTCCAACTAAGCATTTAACAAACAACACATTATCACTATTCTGGCACGGTAAAGATTAAGCATTGCTACACCTAGTTGAATTTTCCATTAGATTTTTTTAAACAGCTGTCTTGAGATATTAAAATGGATTTTTAAATATGTTTCTCAAAATAGTTATGACACTACAATTACTCTTGAGTAATATGTGGTTAATGAAAAATGGCTACAAATTTTCTATAGGGAAGAAGATAAAATCAGTATTAATACTCCTAGAAAAGAGAGGAAAAGGAGAGCAAAAGACAAGTAACTCCAACTCTTTCCATATGACAGAATTGAGCTAGAGGTAGTAGAGGTAGTTCATTTGTTTATAAAATGTAATGCTTGGCTTTTCTCAAGCTAAGTGTTTCAAGGTATTAGAGAAGGCTAAAGACTCATCAGAAACTCTTGACTAAAATGGTACAGAAGTACAAGGAAGACCACTACACAGAGGTGGAGAACACTGGGAGGCTAAGTTCACACTTCTTATAAAGCAAGGTGATAACAAGTTTGCATTCTCCACAGTGGTGAGCAATCTAGTAACAGGCAACACTAGCATAGCACTGTATCCAAGGATATATCATTATTAGCCTCATTATCATTAACAAAATAAGGCCTTCTTTTTTCAAAAATTAACTACAAAATATTTAATGCCTACATTTTCTTATCTCTGCGAAATTCTTATTTTGAAACAGAAATATAAAACTAACTCCAATAGTTCCCCAAATACCAGGGTATCTATAACCATTATGTATCTTCTTCATAAGACTACAGGCTAATCTGAGTGCTACAAATGAAAAAAATACAGAAAAATGTAACTTGTCAGAAAAGGTCAACCCATGTGGCCAGTAGAAAACTCCACAAAAAAAAAAAATACAGTGTAACAAATCTCCCATTCCGTAACAAGTATTTATACTTCTCACTTATTCACTTCAAGACCTTGTATGAAATAGCCACCATTTGATGTCATACTGTACCATTAAAAAGTTGGCATTAACATGTATCAAAAAATAAAACTAGCCAGGTGCAATGGCCCACCTCTGTAATTCCACTGACTCAGGAGGCTGAGGCAGGAAGATTGAGAGTTCAAAACCAGCCTCAGTAATTTAGCAAGGCCCTAAGCAACTCAGCAAGACTGTACCTAATAAAATATAAAAAAAGGGCTGCGGATGTGGCTTGGTGGTTAAACACCCCTGGGTTCAATCCCTGGTACCACCCCCAAAAAAGACTAAATAGAAGCAATTAACCTGTATTAATAATAAGTAAGACAAGATTTACCATAAATACAGTATACATAATGTGAAGTTGTTCAGATATCACGTGAAGTCAGATGCTACTGGAGCACTGCATAATTAAGTTTAAACATTCAGTCACAAACTATGTAGTATTACTTATATAAAACTGCCCTAAGTAAATCATTGTTCATGGTTAAAATAAATGTATTCCTCAACTTCATCTAAGAGAGGTGTTGATAGCTCAGTCACATTGAAACAATACTGTAAATCCATTGTGAATGAGGTTCAAATCTGACTTATGTAACTTATTTTCTGACTCAGACAACCCAATTAATTTTATGTGTTTTATTTTCCTCACATTGAATTAGAAATAACAACTTCCATATTCCATTAAGATTCTATGAGGGCTGGGGCTGTAGTTCAGTGGTAGAGAGCTTGCCTCGCATGCGTGAGTCACTAGATTCGATCCTCGGCACCACATGGAAATAAATAAATTAAATAAAGATATCGTGTCCATCTACAACTAAAATAATATTAAAAAAAAAAAAAAGATTCTATGAGCCGGGTGTAGTGGCACATGCCTGTAATCCCAGCACTTTGGGAAGCTGAGACTAGAGAATAGCAAGTTCAAAGTCAGCATCAATAACGGCAAGGTGCTAAGCAATTCAGTGAAACCCTATCTCTAAATAAAAAACACAAAATAGGGCTGAGGATTTGGCTCAGTGTTCAAGTAAGCCTGAGTTCAATCCCTGGTACCAAAAAAAAAAGATTCTATGAAACATATTTGATAATGTTAATATAGGTATTTCATGTCTTTTCATTAAATATGTGTTGCGCTCGCTGAAAAAACTGTCACTAAATCTTAACATTTTATAATTGTAGAAATTTCAGCTTCAGTTAGACTCCAAGACATACTAGGTTAACTTCAATTTTCTAGGAAAAATAACAGAACAATTCATTAAAGGGTTAAGAGTATTAAATTAATTTCACAAGGGTTTATTTTTAAAAACTTAAATTATCATTATTACAACTCCTTATGCTTCCACTGACAGAACCAACATGCAGATCTACTCACATCTTTGGATTCTGTATTAAACTTCCTGGGCAGGAGCTGGTCATTTGGTATGAGGCTTGCTGTGGCTACTCCCCAGGACTTTGGAGAAATCTGTGATTGTGGTGTTAAAGAGTGTTTCTGACTCTCAACATTGCTTTCCCAGGATTTTGGAGTCCCTGGCTGTTTTGCATCCTGTTCTTCACACATGGGAGTGGACCATGACTTGCTGACATTCTGTTCACTCTGCACAGCTGTCCAGGACTTTGGAGTTTGCTTCTTTGGATCCTGTTCTTTATGCAGCTGAACTGGCCAAGGCTTTGGCGTTTCCTGCTTCTTCTGCTCCTCTTGAATGTATCCTGCTTTAGACTTAGGATTTTCTTGCTTCCACTGGCTGGGAGGTGGCTTGGGTTTAGAGATCTCCAGTTGTTTCTGCTCTTCCTGCGGAGTTGACCTGAGTTTTGGAATCTCTTGTTTCCTCTGATCTAAGGATACGGCAGGCTTTGATGTCTCCTGGGGCTTTACAGGAGACTCCCAGGACTTGAAGGATTTCTGTTTCTTCTCTTGACCATCTGGTTCAGTAAGCATATCCCAACATTTGGGGAGATTTGGTTTCCTAGCATAATCTGCTTCCCATGATTGTTCTTCATCTTGTTTGCCTGAATAATCCACTTCAGTCATATAGCGTCTATTAAGAAACTAAACCAGAGAAATAATGTCCTTGAGTCAAAATTCACAGAAGACCTTAAAAGCAATGTTCAACTTTACTAGTATTCCTATATCCACTGGTCTGGATATGAAACTTCTGTCCTTATCTTACTTAAAATGACTGGCCTACTTCTTTGTTCCTTCCTTTTTCCTCAATTAACAGAAATATAACCTTTGATATTCCAAAAGCAGCTACTTGTGTTTGACTCACTTAAGATTGGCAAGAACTAGACATTGTGGTGCCACAATTGTTTGATTTAGGCCCTTTAACCAAAGCTATTTCACTTTTGCCAACCTTAGGACCCTTCTACTACCTGACTCCCTTAATTTAAGACAGTTCATATAAGAAAAACTGTTTAGTTCTGTTTCCTGAATTATCAGCCTTTTCTTTTATTTCCTTCATATATCAATTATAATATTTTTTTCTCCCATTCTTTTTGGCTTCCACAAATTTCAATGTCACTTCTAAAGGAGGAAAAAATACTTTTTCTGCTACAAATGTGAGTAAATTCTGGAGAGAACATAATACCATACATCTTTAAATTCTAACACAAGGGTGAAAAACATCAATAACAGCACTTATTGTGTGTCAGGCCAAATTCTAAGTAATTTAACTCCTTTAATCCTCACAATAACCCCATGAGGCAGACATTATTATTATCCTCATTTTACATATCAGGATAACAGACACAGCTGGGCCAACAATCTTGCCCAAAGTCACTAAGCTAATAAGCTGCAGAGCCAGGATTCAAGCTCAGGCTGTCTGGCTCCAAAGCCTCAGCTCACAACTACAACACTATACAAAAGTCTGAAAAAACAACATCAGCAAATGATCTTTCAGCCTCTTACCTCCTGTGGTTGTATCTCTGGCTGTGCAAGTTCCATAAGAGACTCTGGGAAGATAAAAGAATATTAAATAAATACTAAGTAATTCTAAGTTTTTAAACTTATTACAACTATAATTCATTCCAGCAACATATTTCAGAGGAGTCAGAAGAACAACAGAAAAAGACTAGTACAATTAAGTACAATCATGGCAGGAATAATTCTAACTATTGCTTATTGGTCAAAAGCATGTGGAAGGGCTGGGAATGCAGCTCAGTGGTAGAGTGCTTACCTAGTATGTGTAATGCCCTGGGTTCAACCACACCCACCCACACACACACACACACACACAAGGCAGCATGTGGTCTCAGACTAACTAAAGCTAGTGGCTCTCCTATATGTCTGCTAAAGTCAAGTTTCAGCTAAAAATTTACTTCTGATTGAAAATAATACTATCTCCTCCTACCCAAAATACAGCATTATTAAAATTAGAATTATAGTTCAATAAATTAGTCATCTCAGCTTGAAAAAGAACCCTTAAAGACCTTTCCAAGTCAGTTTAAGGTCAGGAAGAGAGTGAGAAAGAGGGATACTGAAGCACTAGTCTTAGAAGAAAGAAGTAAACTTGGAAAATAACTTGATTCTTGTTGGTGGGCAGCAGAACCCTGCCTGGACTACCTACTTAAAAGAGATTTTAATAAATTCAACCTCAACAAAAAAAAGCAAATATTTGCTTAAAATCTTTCTTTCTCAGAAAAATAATTTGAGAAGTATATTATCTTTCTTAATTTTGGCATTTTTTTTCTAAACAGTATTTTGACCTTAGATTATTTACATTCTCATTCTACTAGTTTTGGACTCTACTGTAACTTATATTTATGGCACAATTTTTTTTTTTTTTTGTACCAGGATTGAACTCAGAGGTACTTGATCACTGAGCCACATCCCCAGCCCTATTTTGTGTTTTATGTAGAGACAGGGTCTCATTGAGTTGCTTAGCGCCTTGCCGTTGCTGAGGCTGGCTTTGAACTCGCGATTCTCCTGTCTCAGCCTCCCAAAGTGCTGGGATTATAGGTGTGTGCCACTGCACCCAGCTATAGCACGATTATTTTTTTTTTACTTTTTTTAGTTGTAGATGGACACAATGTCTTTCTTTTATTGCTTTGTATGTGGTGCTGAGGATCGAACCCAGGGCCTCATGCATGCAAGGCAAGCGCTCTACCACTGAGCTACAATCCCAGCCCCGATGGCACGATTTTAAACAGAATTATCCTCCTAGTAATTTAACAGAGAGGTTCATTCAAATTCCATAAATACCTTATTTTAAACCAATATATTCTCTTGGAACAAAATATAACCTAATGTTTCTATTAAGGTTTGCTCTGTAAATCATGGCAACAAAGGCTGGAGATGTTTTCTAAACTTGGGTTTATCTTGCAAAAGTAAAAAATTCTATATAAAGAGAATCTAATGAATTAAAATAAGATAATCATTTCAAAAAAATTTTTAGTGCAGTGTTAAGAAATCAATAAAGAATTCCACAGATTTTTAACAAACCTGACTCTCTGATAGATTCAGTCTTCAATAATTGCTTTTTCTTTTCTGATTGTATTAGTATTTCTTCCTCCAAGGATACTTCTTTTTCCTTAGCATTTTTGGGAACAGGGATGCTTTCAAAATAACCTGAGTTCAGCAATTTAGACAGTAGATCTTTCATGTGTTTGTCTAAGAAAGAGTTAATTACGACTTAGTTATCACATAATCTAATATTTCACTGAAAATTATGAGGAATAAGAATCCTAATTTTATCCTAGTTACAGTATGTCATTACAAAAGTTAACACAGAGATACTCAAAATAGTAGTCAGTTCCATAAAAAGTAATAAGCTGCCCATCTTTATTTTATGCTCAATCAATATAATTTTTAAAGATTAGAATATCAAAGCTCAGCAAATTACTTAAGTTTCTCTGGGCTTCCATTTCCACCATTTGAAAAATGACTTAAAATTAGAGATCATAATTAGGCTCTACTGTCACAAATGCACACATTCCCTGAACTGAGAGACAACTCATTTTTCCATTTGCCCACCAAGATATCACAACTAGCAACTGCTTTGTGTTCCCCATTAAGGCTTTGGAGAAGTAAAAGACAGTCCTCAAAAATAACCAATGTAAAACCCTAATTGGACAATCTCTTAAACTACAAAATTCCATAATTAAGACTTTACTGAGTTATGTTGTATGTTACTCCTAGCATATCACCATTAGATAATAAAAATCGTAAAGTGATAATGTTGCTCACTACAAATAGGTCTAAAGACTTTCTTTTTTCTTTTTTTGGTACTGGGGATTGAACTCAGGAGTACTCTACTGAGCCACATCCCCAGCCCTATTCTGTGTTGTATGTAGAGACAGGGCCTCACTGAGTTGCTTAGTGCCTTGCCATTGCTGAGGCTGGCTTTGAACTCGCAATTCTCCTGTCTCAGCCTCCCAAAGTGCTGGGATTACAAGCATGCACCACCACGCCTGGCTTATTTCATTTTAAATGTCCAATAAAAAAATAATTCCCAAACTAAGCAAAGTTCCCATGTTTGATCTGGGTCTATTACTCCTTTCATAGAAGTACTATGGGCCGGGTGTGGTGGCACATGCCTATAATCCCAGCGGCTCGGAAGGCTGAGGCAGGAGGATCATGGGTTCAAAGCCAGCCTCAGCAACAGGGAAGTGCTAAGCAACTTGGTGAGATCTGACATAAATTTTGTCTTTTTCTTTTTTCATCAGCTTTGAGATATAACTTTCAAACAACAAATTTCACCTATCTCAAGTATACAGTTTTACCAAATATATAGTCATGTTACCACCCATTAGAATCATAGTATGAAGCATTTCCTACAACCCAAAAAGTTCCCTCATGCCTGTTTTGCAATTAATCCCCTACCCTGATCTCTGGCAACTAACAACCTATCTAATTATGTCTTCCCTAAAATTTCATAAAAACAAACATGCAATATGTACTCATACATTGTCTGGCTTCATTCACTAAGCATAATTATTTTGAGATTCATCTCTGTGGTTTCACATATGAATAGTTCATTCCTTTTAATTGCTGAGTGGATTTTTTGTTTATCAATTTATCAGCTGATGAACATCTAGGCTGTGGGACTATTATGAATAAAGCTCATATTATGAATAAAGCTTCATGTACAAGTACTCATATGAACATAAGGTTTTCATTCATCTTAGGTACTAAAAGTGCCAATGCTTGGTCATATAGTAAGTGTAACACTTTTGCCCAGGTTGGCTTTGAACTCCTATGCTCAAGCATTCCTCCTGCCTCAGCCTCATGAGTAGCCATGACTACAGGTGCATGACACCACACCCTGCTCAAGAAATAAATTTTTAATTGTGATTTAAACTTTGAGTTGGAAATCTTAATTACACATACTTTGATTCTTTTTTAAAGGAAGCAATTAACTAACCTGCGAACATGTCTATTAGCTTCCAGTGAGTTTTTGTTATTCTAAGCCAGTACAAAAAGCTATGTCCTGCCAGGTGTTGTGGCCACACCTGTAATACTAGCAGCTTGGGAGGCAGAGGAAAGTTCAAGGAGGATTGCAAGTTCAAAGCCAGCCTCAGCAACTTAGTGAGACCTTATCTCAAAATAAAAAGGGTCGGGGATGTAGCTCAGTGGTTAAGCAGCCTTGATTAAAAAAAAAAAAAGCTGTATGTGTGTGTATATATATGCGCGCGCACACACACACATATATATCACATGTATCCATTTGTGCTTGTTCATTTGACCAATAGATATTTAGGAAGCCAAAAGGAATCACTCCCTCTCCAGATAATTTTCAAGTCAATAAAAAACAGTGCTTCAACAGACTAATCAAACAGTTCATATTTTCTTATGCCAATCTGGTAGGTAAACCTTGATATTAGCAATGCATAGATTTAAGATTCTTAAGTGAAACAGGTACTTCCATTCAGAACAGAGAACTGAACCCCAAAATGATCAAGCTAGTGTTGAAGCCAGCACTGTTACTTTGCTTTTATTCTCAAATCATACTGATTTGCCACTTCAAACTTTTCCCTTAGTTCCACTTTAGTGAGTAGGACTACACAATAGCTGCTTTTAACAAAAGTGAACAAAGGGATCATTTTCTCGATGAATGTAGTATTGTCAGACATGTAAGTTCTGATGGACTGACACAGTTTAGACCCTCAATATCATACTAAACTTCTAGACATAAAGTTTAGTATTTACTGCATAAGTCCAGAGTAGAGAAAACTCACATGTCGTGCCTACCACTGCTTTCTCACTACCTTCCAAAAGGTCCCAAAAGTACAAGGATGACTGCTCCATCTGGTCTTCAACACTGACAAGGAAAAGCAGCAGCAGAACAAAGTGGCTTTAGAAGCACATACATATATGTGGAGCAGTACAATTCATGCAATATAACTCATTAACAGTCAAGACATTCAAATGTTAATATTGTGCATTTTACTCATTGGAAATGAAAATTGAAATTTATAAAGAATGAAATTTATAAAATGCCCATTTACAGATTTCAAAAATAAGAAATTTTCTTAAATCAACTAAAATTTTTATTTTTTGGTACTAGGGATTGAACTCAGGGGTTGTTGACCACTGAGCCACATCCCCAGCCCTATTTTGTGTTTTATGTAGAGACAGGGTCTCACTGAGTTGCTTAGCACCTCGCCATTGCTGAGGCTGGCTTTGAACTCGCGATTCTCCTGTCTCAGCCTCCCAAAGTGCTGGGATTACAGGCGTGCACCACCATGCCCGGCTCAACTAAAAATATTTTACCAAATATGTGTATCAAAGAATAGACTAAGAAAGTTTTTAAGGCTGCCAATGAGGTATCATTAGTTATAAAGCAAGTTTCATAGATGAAAGAATAATGGATTTGAATCATTAAAAGCTGCATTTAACTTTAAAGACAGCAGCTTAGGGCTGAGGATATAGCTCAGTTGTTAGAGTGCTTGCCTTGCACATACAAGGCCCTGGGTTCAATCCTCAAGCCCACCCCCAAAAAAAAAAAAAAAAGACAGCAGCTTTTCAAATTATGTTTTGCTTACATTTCACATACTTAAGTATGTTACATTCCCTGAACCCACCAAAGTGAGAAGGAAGCAATAAGCAATCTAACAGGTAGTGATGGAGTAGATTATCAATATGAGAATAAAAAATATATATAGCTATCTACAGGTAATTAAGAATTTTATTGGGTTTCTTCATGATATAAGGCTGATTTCTAGTAACAGATAAAATCCAACTCTGCTTTAACATACTAACACAAAGTTGGGACAACCTGTATTTAACAAAGCAAAAGCATAGAGATGTATTTATTAACTGATTTATTCTATTTAAACAAAAATAGTAAGTGGCTAACTATAAGGGAAAATATTAGCCCAAATTTGTTGGTTGTAAATTTTACAATATCAGATTTATTTCTAAGTGTTTGGTAACAGCATAAGAACATGCCAAATAAGTCTCATTTTTAAAGTTTAATGATACTGACCAAGTTAAACTTTTTTACCTCTATTTACATACAGCAGGAGAAAGAAGATTATGAAACAAACGTTCTGGAATGCCTATAATTAGTATCATGGTTAATATTTGTATGGGGTTAAAACTTGATCAGACATTTTTTAAACATTGTTACAATAAAGAAGCATGTTCACAAGACAAACATTCAAACTAACTTTTTTTCTGGACAATCTATCAAATCTGTCAAAGTTTTCCATATTGAATCAAATTAATGTTTTCTTAGTTGATACCTAACTATATATATAAAAAGCTAAAGTGCTATGTGCTCTATTTCAGAAAAATTTTTCATTAGCTTACCTCAGACTTTCATTTCTTTCAGGGCAGGTCAGTTTTGAAAATTTAATGAGGTAGTCAAGTTCTTTTGAAGGCAAATACACTGCACCATTCAAGCCCCCTATGAAGTCTTTTTGTACATGTTCTTGTGTCAGATTCTGTAATACATACTGAACTTGAAGTATAGTTCGAAGCTTTTTCTTCTCAGCCTCAAGTTTTAGCATGTGCTCCCTTCTCTGGGCCTTTTTCTGAGCTTTCAGTAGCTGTTAAAACAAACACAGAATGACAACTCTCCACCACTCGGGTTAGCTATTCATAGGTTACAAGATCTAATCCCAAATAGCTGAGATTAAATAATAAATCTTATGACTGCCAAGCTGACCAATTTGTTTAAGCCATCTCCTTTTCCACTTAAAGAACTCATCAAGTAGGCAAGTGTGGTGACCCACACCCATAAACCCAGCAACTCGGGATGCTAAGGCAGGAGGATCACAAGTTCTAGATAAGCCTCAGTAATTTAGTGAAGCCCTAAGTACCTCAGCAAGACCCTGTCTCAAAACAAAAAAACTCACCGAGTAATAAACTGGTTTGTCTCAGGTAACCAGAGACAAGGGAGTCCAAATATCTGACTCCCAGATCCAGGATATACCTAGTGTCTCTAAAAACACCAGGATACAACCTATAAATGGATATATTGTCTCAAAAAAAAAAAAAAAAAAAACCAGGATACAAACCAAAATACTAATCACTGATATCCATACTAATATCAAGATTTCACTTTTTCTTAGTTTTTTTAAGATATTAATGGACATTTATTTTATTCATTTATATGCAGTGCTGAGAATCAAACCCAGTGCCTCACACATGCTAGGCAAGCACTCTACCACTGAGCCACAGCCCCAGCCCCAGATTTTACCTTTTCTTATTTATGTATATAAAGCCTTTTTAGGCCAAATATTTTAAGAAAAATAGTTTAATTTGGGGTTTTCAAAAATCAAAAATCTGAAAGGCTCCAAATCTGAAATTTATTGAGCAGCAACATGACACCATAAACAGAAAACTCCACACCTGACTTCATTCATGTGACAGGGTGAAGTCATATAAAAAGCCAATGACAAGCCGGGCGTGGTGGTTCAAGCCTGTAATCCCAGCACTTAGGGAGGCTGAGACAGGAGAATCGCGAGTTCAAAGCCAGCCTCAGCAATGGCGAGGCGCTAGGCAAGCAACTCAGTGAGATCCTGACTCTACATAAAACACAAAATAGGGCTGGGGATGTGGCTCAGGGGTCGAGTGCCCCTGAGTTCAATCCCCAGTACCCAAAAAAAAAAAAGCCAATGGCAGCATATTTCTTCTTTTTAGGTGGAAACTCAAAAGTCAGGTTACATGTTTCTTATCCTCCAATTAATGACCAATTTGGAAAGGAGAAATTTATATGACATAAACCACTCCAAATCAATAGTAATGAATGACAACTTATTTTCTAAACCATGATTTAGAATGATGAATCCCTCTGACAAGGGACAAAGCTCAACTCACAATGATAAAGACTTTTTCTTTTTTTCTTTTTCTGGATGTCAAAGGAATAGTAATGAAATTTTTAAAAAAGGGAAAATATAAAAGCATAGAAGAGACTATAAAGCATACTCCACTTGGAATCAATTTTTTTAATTACCTCAATTGTTGAAAGACTTTATATTAATTACTGACTAAATATGTCGGAAATAAAAGTTTGAAAAGTTTGTATTCCCAACATAAAGAACTTAAGTATTAGGAGGCCAGACTTTATTAATCACAAATTTTCCATAATAATTTTCATGCTCTCAATAAGAGTATCAATTGTTTCCTCCTTTATTAAATAACGTTCAACTAACAAGCTTATATTGCATAAATTTATAAGCGTATGTTCAAAATTATCTTCAATATATTTGTCAAAATTATTCTCCTTCTCAATGATTTCTGTAATTCCACAATGAAATAACATATTAAATAACCAATGTTTTATTCACAGTATCCCATATTTCAGGTGCCATTTGTGTTCCCTTGAGACTTCAGAAATCTGAAAAAGTATTAGCTATCCTCAATCTTTAATACCAATATAATATCAACAGAAATTATACATTGTTATTAGATACTGACATTTCTTCAAGGTGGTTAAACTGGTTTCAGGAAGAGCAAAGAAAACATACTCACATCTTGGCTTAGTCCAGAAAAGGTTTTCTGAAGCTCCTTGGCAAATTCCAAATTATGTAGTACTTCTTCATATTTCTCTACTGCTTCCTACCACACAGGAAAAGAAAATATCAATTCTATGACCATATAAGTACAAATATGTCAAAATAAATGTTCCTTAAATACAGCAGAAATTTAAGACTTTATGAACTAGCCATTTACTATATTCACATTGAAAAGTACTTACCTAAGAAAAAATAACAAGTATCAGTACAAGTTATATAAAGTTAAATGTAAAAATTCCTTTTTAATGCTAGAAATTCAACTAGAAATCAAATCCCTAATTCTACCCTATATGAAGTTTAAGGTCAGAAGGACCTGTGGGTTTAAGAACATTGAGACTATAGCATTTCCGTGTAAATATTCATTCACCACTCAAATGTACATTAGCACAGTAAGCATCACAGAAATCAATAAGCAACCTCACGACATTTATGATATGGTGGAACATACATGTGAACAGGAAAAGCAAAGAAAATATATTCACAAAGAAAATATATTCTTGGCTTAGTCCAGAAAAGATTTAACCATTGTAACTACTATAGCTTATTAACAGACAAACAATATCCTATAGGAAATTAAAAGAGCAAGTTTAAGATTTCTCAAATGAACAAAATTTATTTTAAAGGAAGAATGACTTTATTCAAAAGAATTTAACTTGAATCTATATGAAAGAAGGGCCAATTTGAAACAGAACAAAATATGGAACTTGCCAAACCAGATAAAGACATACAAAGTCTCAGTAACTAAAATAGTATAGCATTGAGGGCTGGGATTGTGGCTCAATGGTACGAGTGCTTGCCTTGCATGTGAGAGGCACTGGGTTCAATCCTCAGCATCGCATATAAATAAATGAATAAATAAAGGTCAATCAACAAATAAAACAAAAAAAAATTTTTTTTTAAATAGTATAGCATTGAACCCCTAGATAGCATTGAACCTCTAGATAATGCCGAAAAGCAATGAAAACATGTCCTCAAAAAGATGTGTATGTGAATGTATATAACAGGATTACTCATAATAGTCCACAATAAAAACAATCCAAACATCCAGCAACTAATAAGTAAACTATATGTACCATATAGTAGGAATACTATACTATACATACTATAACATGGACAAGCATCAAAAGCATTAGCCTAAGTAAAAGAAGCTAGATACAGAAGACTTTATTTTATATGAAGTGTCCACAAAAGACAAGTTTATAGAAACAAATCAGGGCAAATGTTCTAAAACTGGATAGTAGCAATAATTGCATAACTACACAAATTTACTATAAATTATTGAATTGTGCAATTATAGCAAGTTTATTTTGTGGTACGTACATTATAACTCAATAAAGCTGCTGGGAAAAAGTCTGATAATACTAAGTCTCCATGAAGTCATAGAAAACTAATAACTCCTTTGTACTATCAATATTAGTATAAACTGGTACAATAATTTTGGAAGACAGTTTGACATTTTTACCCATAAAGTTAACTATGGGCAAAACTTACAATCCAATGATATGTATGTACCCTAGAAAAAATATTTCTCCCATGTCTCAATAACACATATACATAAGATTGATGAAAGTAGAATTGTTCAAAATACAAGCAACTCAAGCATTCATCTATTTATAGACTACTAAGTAGAGAAAAACATTATAGCTACTTGCATCAATATAAAATTCTAAATATAGTGAGTGAAAAAAGAAAACTGAAGAATATATATAGCATGATACCACTGATTATAAGGTGCAAAAAGTAGCTCTCACAGATTTAAGGGCAATAAACAAAAATTAAAAGTGGGGAGGTTTCAAGATCAGTTATAGGAAGGAAAAAATACTGGGTAGAAGCTTCAGTGGTGCTCATAATGTACTGTTCGAGTTGAGAGGTGGTTCTGCTGCTTGCTTTATTATGCATTATAACTCAGATGCAACACTGTTTGGACCATGTTTCATAATAGAAAAGATAACACAGCCTTCCAGCTACAGAAACATAAATAGGCAGATAATAAAACCATAGCATATAATCCTCAGAAGGATATAAATTAGAAAGGAATACTTCAAATCCATTCCCAAATGGTGTTAGCTTTGAGCCACCTGGAATTCCCCTCACCCAATGTGCACCACTCCTTTCCTTACGGAGTGGAGGAGTGCCTATCCACTTGTGCCTAGGATCATATTTAATTCTACTTTCATAGGAAACCTTACTCTGATTGACTCATTAGTGTCTTCTAACAGAGCTTCTCCCTCTCTATTGATGCTTTAAATCAGTATTCAAACAGTCCAAGTCATCCCCAACCTAAATAATAAAAATTTAAAGTTCCTCTCTGGCAACCACTTCTTTCCAGTCTTAGACAAATTTTCAAAATGATGGTCTCTATATTCTTTTCAGACTTCATCAGCCTGGATTCTGCTTCTACTATTCCACTATACCAGTTCTAACTGAAGTCAGTGATGTCAATCCCATTCTTTAAAGTTATGGGTCTTTTATAATTCTCATTTGATTGATTTCTCAGCAGCCTTTAACAAAAAGGCACTCTCCCACTTTATAAACATCTTGCTTCACATATCAATAAACTTCTATTTTTTTAGCTGCTTATTTGCCAACAATATTTTCATTAACCTCTCTCCAGTTTCTCGCATCTGTAAGACAGGCATAAGACCTATTGCACATAGATGCTACAGAATTTAAATTATTTAATACTTACAAAACACATAAAATGATGCGTGACCCCTAATAAGTTCACTGTATCTTTGGCCATTATCCAAACATGAAATGTCAGAGATCCTCACAACTCTGTCCTCAGTATTTATCCTGCTTTCTATAATCCTGCCCAAAATAGTCTCATTTTCTCTTATGGTTCAGTTAGCACCCATATAGGTGATAAATCTCTAGACTAAACTTTATGCTCCAGATCATACACTTTTAAATACATACCCCATGATATCTCATAAGCACATTAAAATCAGAGGTTAGAGCCAAAAGTGGTTTTTAGGCTTGCACAGTTGGGTGGCTGGCAAAACCATTTAATGAGCTTGGAAATACCAAAGGAAGGAGGTTTTTGTTTTGCAAGGATAAGGTAGTAAAAAAGAACTCAATTTTGTACTGAGATTTCTGTTTCACAACAAGGACACAAGAGACAAGTGCACTAAAGTCCCAAGAAAAGGCTATTAGTTAGGAAAATAATGGAAAGTTCAGGTGGCCTGCCTTGATTAGGCCAATAGAAGAGGAGTGATGAAGGAAAGAAGATTCTATATTTTCTTTTTCCTTTTTGTGTGGTATTGGGGATTGAACCCAGGGTTCTTAACCACCAAGGTATACCCTCAGCCCTTCTTTTTCCCAGTGGTTATTTTGGCACAGAAGTGGTTATTTTGGCACAGAGTCTCCCCAAGTTGTCCAGGCAGAACTCAAACTTGCAATCCTCCTGCCTCAGCCTCCCAAATCACTGGGATTACAGGCATGGGCCAGAAGATTGCAAATTATTTAATGTGTTTAGCAGTAAGTGCATTAAATACAACACAGGATCAGAGTTTAGCAATGAGAAAAAGAAAACAAATCCTAATTCTCTTTTTTTTTAATTTTTTTAGTTGTTGATTAACATTTATTCATTTATTTATATGCGGTGTTGAGGATTAAACCCCAGTGCCTCCCACATGCAAGGCAAGTGCTCTACCACTGAGCCACAACCCCAGCCCTAAATCCTAATTCTTTAATGGCAAAAACTTCTGTGGAACCAAAGGTATCAAGTGCCCAAATCCATAACTGAACTAAAATATATAGTTCTAAATGGGACTTTAAAATCAACTCAATTAAGATATTCTCCTGGGGCTGGGATTACAAAGCACATACAAATTACACACCACATACAAAGCAATAAAATAAAGACATGTGTCCATCTACAACTAGAAAAATATTAAAAAAAAAAAAAAAAAAAAGGTATTCTCCTTGCCAGGCATGGTGACACACACCAGCAGTCCCAACGACTTGAGTGGCTGAGGCAGGATCACAAGTTCCAGGCCAGCCTAAGTAACTCAGCAAGACCCTATCTCAAAATAAAATAGGGCTGGGGGGGATGTAGGTCAGTGGTAGAGTGCCCTGGGCTCAATCCCCAATATAGCCAAAATTAAAAAAAAAGAGTTGCCACTTCGAAGTGGATACAAGAGCAATACAGGCAAGAGAAAGCTTTATTTACAGTATTACCAATGTCTGTTGGGTTAAAGAAGAAAATAAAATTAAAATTATCAAATTTCTCACAATTAAAAATATAATATCAACACCTAATACAGCTAAAGCAGTGCTTAAAGGAAAAATCATACTCTAAGGAACTTTTTTTTTTTTCAATTTTTTTTTCTTAGTTGTAGATGGACACAATGTCTTTATTTTATTGCTTTGTATGTGGTGCTGAGGATCGAACCCAGGGCCTCACGCATGCGAGGCAAGCACTCTACCGCTGAGCCACAATCCCAGCCCCTCTAAGGAACTTTTAAAAATACAATTTTAGCCAGGTACAGTGGCACACACCTATAATCTCAGCACTTTGGGGGGCTGAGACTGGAGAATCACGAGTTCAAAGCCAGCCTTAGCTACAGTGAGGCGCTAAGCAACTCAGTGAAATCCTTTCTCTACATAAAACACCAAATAGGGCTGGGGATGTGGCTCAGTGGTTGAGTACCCGAGTTCAATCCCTGGCACCAAATATATAAATAAATAAATAAAGTTTTTATGTTAGAAAAAGTACCAAACAAATCAAACAGGAACAGAAAAAAGGCAAAAAGTGAAATTTAAAAAAAGATCCAAAAACTAATTTTTAAGGAAAAAAGTATATGTGTGTGTGGTGTGTATATATACATATATACACACTTTTTCTATAGACATGTACATGTGTACACACAAACACACATCTATCACTAGCTGCCTTCATTAAGAATAAACTGAGCCGGGCGCGGTGGCGCAAGCCTGTAATCCCAGCACTTAGGGAGGCTGAGACAGGAGAATCGTTGAGTTCAAAGCCAGCCTCAGCAATGGCGAGGCACTAAGCAACGCAGTGAGACCCTGTCTCTACATAAAACACAAAATAGGCTATGGATGTGGCTCAATGGTCGAGTGCCCCTGAGTTCCATCCCCGGTACCAAAAAAAAAAAAGAACAAACTGAGGTCTGCCTGTGTAGGCTGCTAGTGCTGAAGTGGATTGCACAATGGGAAAAAAAGCAAGCAAGCAAGCCCTACGTGGCAGAAATTTTTAAAGGTTAAAATAAGCAATTGGGGCTGGGATTGTAGCTCAGTGGTAGAGCGCTTGCCTTGCATGCTTGAGGCACTGGGTTCGATCCTCAGCACCACATAAAAAAAAAAAATCAATAAAGATATTATGTCCACCTACAACTAAAAAATATTTAAAAAAAAAATAAGCAATTGCAAGATAAGAAGAAACTGAGGAAATATAAACATAAAAATTAAAAATAAAAAGTAACCATAGAAGCAGTGAACTCTTATTAAAGGAACAACTTCATCCCAATCTATGCAAATAAATTTTAAAAAGTAGATAAATGATTTTCAAGGAAAAGATTTTGAAAGTTGATTCCAAAACAAAAAAAAATCTACACAAAATCAATTTTCAAAGGGAAAAAACAGACATTTTCAAAAACTCCCATTCCCACATCAAAAAAAAGTTCAGATAGTTTCATAGTGGAGCTCAACCAAACTTTAAAGCTCATATATTATGAAGACACTGCTGCTACATAAAATAAAATTAAAAAATAATAAAGTGAATGATTAAGTGTAGTGCAGAGATTATTTAGGACAGTTAAACTATTCTAAATGACACTATAATGGTAGATGCATTTGTCAAAACACATAAAATACAACAAAGGAGTTGGGGGGTATGTCTCAGTGATAGAGCACTGGCCTACCATGCAAACTTCTGAGTTCCATCCCCAGCACCAAAAAAAAAAAAAAAAAAAGAAAAAGAATATGCAACACCAAAAATGAACTCTAATGTAAACTATGAACTGAGTGATGATAATGTGATAATGTAGGTTTATCAAATGTAACAAATACACCTCCCTAGTGAGGGACATTTATAATGGAAGAGGCTGGAGACAGGCAAGGGGGTACATAGAAATTTGTATTTTCTGCTCAATTTCCCTATAAACCTAAAACTGCTTAAAAACCAAAGTCTATTAAAAAATAGGAAAGGGCAAAAATTAAGATCATCCAAAAAAGTATCTATAATAGGCTAAGTTGTATAGAAAATAAGGGTTGGAAGGATATTTGTTTACATAAATTTAAAGAAATTCTGAAACAATGTAATGATCTATTAATGATAAGTATATAGTAACATGAAAACTGAACACAGAAAAGAGAGTGAAAGAAAAACTACAACTTTTTAAATATTTCCTGGTTTCTAAACTGTATAAAATATTACCAATTTTAAAAATTAAACTCAGGGCTTTTGAGTTTTACCTTTAATTGACATAGTAACTGTACATGTTTGTGGGATAGTGTGTTATTTCAGTACATGTCCACATTGTGTAATGATCACATGAAGGTAACTGGCATTTCCATCACCTTGAATATTTTTCATTTCCTTGTGTTGAGAATATTCAAAATCCTCTCTACTGGCTATTTTGAAATACACAAATTAATTGTTGTCAACCTAATATGCATCAGATACTAATTCCTTTTGATCTATTAAGCCTCTGGTTTCACTAAATATACCTGGAATTTTATTAAGAAACCAGTATGTCTGATAAAGACTCATAAGCCACTTACCAACTGGTCTGGATTAAGTTGCTCTCCATTTTTCAGACGATCTTTGTAATCTTCCAGTTTGAGCTGCAAAAGAGAAATTTGTATCTACTATGATTGATAAAAATTCTGAAGCAAATAAATACCAGACTTTGTTCCCTTTGAAAACAAAGTTCTTGAAGTAAGCTATCAATATGCAAGAATACCATTTTACCACAGGTAGGCAGCAACTAAATGAGTTCTAGTCATAGGGGGGAACTACATAGAATAACATTACTCTGGTCTCCGTGTTACTCCAGGTTAGCCAGTCTCTGTCCCACAGAGTTGAACCCTCAATTTGCCACTACTTTGTGTTGCTGCATCCAACTGCTGCAACAAAACCCTGACATTGGCTGATTTTAGGCTTTAGGTCAACATCTCAAAGGTGCAACAGCCTCAGCTTTAAGTACAGCTTAAATACCACAGGTACAAGCCATTGAAAATGGGATGTTCTGACGCTGATATTTCACCTATTTCTACAGTTGCAATAGGAAAATACCTCTCTTGAGGTGAAATATTCTTACATGTAATAACATGTATCCATGCATCCCAGGAGTTAGAGCAGTAGGACAGAGCTGAGTGATAACAGGGCAGTGTGGCAGCTGCTTCATGTTCCCCTTTCATTTCTCACAACTCTAAGGTAGGTAGCAGTCTCTTGTTTTACAAATTTAAGAAATGGGTTAGGTGGTTGAATTCCCAACATGTATGACTATCTTGGAAGAAGGAGCTCCACAAGAGTAACTTTTTGGCTATTTGACTAATGGAATCTATGGTGATTTAGTACCGCAATGTAAGAGTAACAAAATTTTAAACAGATAAGACCAGTTTTGGGGAAAGGATCTTAGTAGATTCATTAAGAATATAAAGTCTGGGGCTGGGGATATAGCTCAGTTGGTAGAGTGCTTGCCTGGCATGCACAAGGCCCTGGATTCAATCCCCAGCACCACCAAAAAAAAAAAAAAAAAAAACAAAGTCTGTTGGGCATGTGGCACATACCTGTAATCCCAGCAACTCCAGAATCTGAAGTAGAAGGATCGCAAGTTCAAAGCCAGCCTCAGCAACTTAGTAAGGCCCTAAGCAACTTAGTGAGACCCTATCTTAAAGTTTAAAAAAATAATAAAATGGGCTGGGGATGTACTCAATCACCAATACAAAAAAAAAAAAAAAAAATAGAATGGAAGGTCTTAGAAAGGGGAAATACCAAGGAACGACAGTGACCAAATCATATTGTTATACTGTGTGCCTATATAAACATGTAACAACAAATCCCATTATCATGTACAACTATACACACCAATAAAAAAAAAAAGTAGGGAAATAAAAGAATGTAAGGTCTTCATAGTACTTAATCACTCTGAAACTAGAGAAGTTTCCCAAAATTGGGCACAGCATATTAGATGTTTTTGATGTATGAAGCATAATGAAGTGCAAAAAAAAAAAAAACAAAGGGATTTTTGGTACTTAGGCATTTATCCCAGGGGCACTTAACCATGAGCTACATCCCCAGCCCTTTTTGGTTTTTGTTTTGAGACAGGGTCTCACTAAGTTTCTTAGGGCCTCGATGTGTTGCTGAGACTGACTTTGAACTTGCAGTCCTCCTGCCTCAGCCTCCCAAGCTGCTGGGATTACCCACCACACCAGGCTGACAAAAAGGGATTTAAAAGGATGCTGTGGTGCTAGATTGTTAGAATATGAAAGTATTGAAGGTGATGGCCAAAGCTTTCATATGAGAAGAAATGTGACAGGTTAGCAAACCACATGTAGCCCACTACATGCTAACCCAAGTTCATTCCTATTAACCAGCCTACATGTCTAGAAACTGAAATTTTTTATTAGCTATATACAAATTATAAATAATTCATTTTCCAGGACCTTTAAATGAAGGAATTTAATATTTTTAAAAATAATGATATTATTCTAAAATTATAAATATTAAAAAGGTAAAATTTTTTTTTCTCTTGCTTTTTAAGACAAGGGTCTTGCTATATTGCCCCAGCTAGCCTCAAACTCCTGGGCTCAAGCAATTCTCCTGCTTCAGCTTCCCAAGTAATTAGGACTAGAGGCACATGCCAATGCACTTGGTCAAACCAATTTTGTCTTAAGACTTCTATTTATAACTAGACTACTTAATGCACAGGGACTTACCTTAGTCAATCATATGCCTCCAACCCTTGTGGTGCTCAATTGGGCAATTTTGTCCCCCAGAGACAATTTGGGTTATCACAACTTGGGGAGCTGGAGTGAGGTGGACCAGCATCTTTTGGTAGAGGCCGGTAATGTCACTAAATGTCCCATAATGCTCAGGATAGCCCCTCACAAAAAAGAATTATCTGGCACAAATCAATATCAATGGTGTTAAGGTTTCCAGTTAGGCTCTAACCTCATGCTTAAACTTATTAGTTCAGTTACCTGCTGAATTACATGACATTTTCCTGATAGGAAATTTCCTAAAGGAAGCACAAATGTAAAAGAATTCTTTTCTAGCATTATAGCCACAACTTAAGGTTATTTTTCATACTAAACTTGACACTTTAAGGAAATACATGAAAAATAAATTGCATTTATTAGGGCCATAGCGATAACATAAACCCACTATATTTTTCAAGTATTTCTCAGATTCCTCCTATACTGACTTTAGGGTCTCTCTTTTTTTTTTTTTTGTACTGGCGATTAAACTCAGGAGCACTAGACCACTGAGCCACATCCTCAGTCCTATTTTGTATTTTATTTAGAGACAGGGTCTCACTGAGTTGCTTAGCACCTCGCCGTTGCTGCGGCTGGCTTGAACTCTCAATCTTCCTGTCCCAGCCTCCTGAGCCAATGGGATTACAGGCGTGCGCCACTGCTCCAAGCTGGCTTTAGAGTCTTAAAAATGCTTTCCCAGAAGCTTGGAAACAAAGCACTGGTATTCAAAATTAAAGAGGAACAATAGTTAAGCTAGAGAATATAGGTTTACATATATGTAGTTTCTCCATCTGAGGGAAGCCAATATGAACCTCCATTAACAGTTCCTGCTTTGACTAGTTCTTATAGTGGTAGGGAATTTGTGCTGACCCAGGAAAATTCACCTTATCACACTTGTGATCAAATGCATGCGTTCAAAAGAAAAATGGTGAAGCTACTAGCAACTGGCCCTTCTTACTACCTTCCTATCTGAAAGAAAGAAGGACCGGGGTGAGGGGAGATAAAATCAACCAGATTTTAGAAATCTCTTTAAACCCTCCATTGAAAGCAACTTTCCAGGATTAGGGGTATAGGTCAGTGATAGAGCACTTGCCTAGCAAGTTTGAGACCCTGGGTTCAATCCCCAGCACCACAAAAATAAAAATAATAATACAAATTTAAAAAGCAAAGCAACCTTCCCAAGGTTTAACTAGATCTCGACAAAAGTATTTACAAGCATGTATGTCCAGATACTCACTCAGCCTTACCGTCTAAAGCAGAAGAGAATCATGACACAACAAAGCAACATTCAGTACGGTTTCACAGGCTACATGACTCAGGAAATGGGAAATGATTTTGATACATCAGCATTTACTATAACTTTAAGCTGATAATAACCCTGGGCCTTTTTACAAAGCTTTCCACAGTACTTTCACCTACCAATCTTACACCAACACCAAGCAAATACAAAAATTAGTGCTGAAACATTTTCTGGCTCTACCATGGTTAAAGCTTCCAATGACTGCAGCAGCTATACTGCAATATCAACTGCTGCAGAAAGTCACAAGGAAAACAAGCTAAAAAAGCAGGCTTTTACTCATCTATGAAAAGAAACATAAATACTATACTCAAAAAGTTTATCTGCCCTAAAATAGCTAGCTCTTCAAGAATTTCAAAAGCAGTACGCATTAATAGCTTTACTATGAAGAATACTGTTATTCAGCTGTGTTGACAAAAGAAACAAAAGGTTTAATACATCCAATATTTAGCCTGCTTGTTTAAATTGTTCTCAGACAACTAAATCCCACCGGTTAGTTATATTTTCAGGAAGGAAGACCTATGATTCTTGACATAAAGAAAATGTCAACTCTTTTACCCTTAAAATCATGCATATATGGGCTAGGAGGGAAAAAAAAAAGTTACCTTCTTTTTCTCGATGTTTCTAATTTTGTGTTTAAGGCATATGAGTCCATTATCAATATAGGTCTCATATGCCTGGGAAGGAGATGCAGCAGAACTGAGAGTAGACTGCAGGGGGCTGAGCGCCCGCTGGCTTTCCCCGTGCTGACTGTGGTTCACTTGGGGCTTGGCTGACTTCATATTCCCCTCTCTTCCCTCCTCTGAATAGCCTGAAGGTGACTGGTAACCAAAAGGGGATGGAGAGAGTTGCACCATTAAAACAGATGAGGCTGGGGGGGGGGGGGGGGAGCAGTTAAGTATAAAAGTAAACTAGAGGGATAAGCCAGGCTTTGATTTCCCTGGGAAAGTCTAGACCCACTTTCTGAAAATTCTCTTCCACAGAAGTGAATTCAGAACCTAATGGTGCTTCAGATACTGGACGTCCGTTCCATTATTTCTAAGGTAATTAGTGACAAGCACTGGCCAATAAGGATAGCCTTTACGTAGGCAAAATCTACAATATAGGGGATACTTCCAGAAATTCGATTCTCCACATGGTCAGGAAGAACCCATAAGCAATGGCTTCCAAGCTCTCTCCTCTTAAGGAGGAATAATTTCTGTGACCAAATGATCTCTCACATACACATACAAATAAGCTTTCCGCGTTGGTACCATTTATCTGATCCCTCATTCTCAGCCCCCAATCTCAATTACATGAATGACATTTAAATCTTAAACTCACTCGCTAAGTGAACCAGCAGTTTCTTGAACAAGAACGTTAATTAAGTTCCCTTTGATTGCTCTAGGACCTAGAGGTTAAGGTCCATCTTTTCTGGACACTTCCAGCCAGCTACCCTCTCAAGCTGCTAGCACCCTCGTTGATTTTAGGTTGGCTTAGGCAAACCCCAAACCACTCACACTCAACCGGTTAAGACTTCATCCTAACAAGCCTTCAACTTCCCTCATCAGTGGCCCTTGGGCACTGAGGTATCCATCTCACTCCCCCTGGGAGCATCCCCAAAGCAAGGACAAAACACGCCAGGGCTGATCTCAAGCCCCCACATGGGCCTGCGCTAGGGGCACCTCGACCCAGCGGTCACACGCGCCCGGAAGGGACCGACCCCTCCCCCTTCCCACAGCCCAAGGGGGCCACTTCTGCAAGGTCGCTAGGGAGGGCGACCTGGGGAAAACGGCACGAGCCGCTGCCCTCGAGGACCCCGCCCAGTGATGCCGAGCTCCCCTCCACCTCGTCGCTACCACCCGGACCTGCCCACCCTCGCAAGGCGGGTCACCTCCCCCCGCCGCGCCGACCGAGGCCGCCGCAGCTCGG
Organism: Geosciurus inauris; assembly: GCA_004024805.1. NCBI lineage: Eukaryota > Metazoa > Chordata > Mammalia > Rodentia > Sciuridae > Geosciurus > Geosciurus inauris. The sequence goes on along the minus strand of PVHX01000551.1, from coordinate 102,187 downwards.
CTTCACCTCCCCAGGCCGCTAAGGCCGCCGCTGCCGCAGCCCGGGCCCGCCTTCGAAAGCCGGCGGGAGCCAGGCGAGCTGCGGAGGTGGACCGGCGCCACCCCGCACTCGCGTCTCCTCCTCCTGTCTCCTCCCTCTCCCCTCCCAGTCCTGGCCCGCGGCGTCTGCGGCGCTGGGCGCTCCGCCGACTCAGCCGCTCGTGCCCAGGCCCGCCCTTTCCGCCGCGCGCAGTTTTTATAGGCCGCGCACCGCCCCGTGCCCCGCCCGCGGGCCGCCCCGCCTCCTTCCGGTGTCTCCGCCCCGGCCGCCGCCGGCCGGGGCCACTGGACTTTAGTTCCCCACCCAGCTTGGGCTGGCGGTCGGTCGCGAGAGGGCGCCTTCTCCAGCGTTTGCAAATTGCTAGGCACCAGGTGACCGAGCTAAGGACGAGCGCTGGTCGGCGGTAAACCGCGCAGCCCTGCGGTGCCTTGCTGATTGCGTTCAGCACCAGTTGGCAGCGCGACCTTGAACAGGTGATTTCAATGCCTCGAAAAGGTCAACACGCCGCGTGGAACTGCCAGATAAACCAGCCTTGCCTCTCTTGGTTTAGGTGGGCACTTGTGAAATGCAGAGGCGTCTTTGCCAATTGGGTAACACCCTTCATAGTAAGTTGGGAAAAATCACCATTTCCAAAGCATGGACTTGGCCTATAAGAGCTGAATGCCCCAAATCAGCATTGCCACAAAACTGTTGTAAGGCAACTCTGCATCCTTCAATAATAAGATTGTGTTTATTTGGGGTGTTATTTGTTGCTGTGAAACGGATTAATTCATTGGCACTCAAAAGCTTGTAAAAAAAATTGTAAGGATGCATGAAATTAGGAGGAAAGACTGGAAATACATCAGAACTTCTGAAGGAAAGGACAAGTGTTTCTTACCAACTAAACAAGTTTAAAAAAAATAACTTGGCCCAAACACGTGTCCAACTGTTTTCCTCAGTTGAAAACAATGGAATTGTTTTACGTCTTGTACCTAAGGCTCTGATAAAAATTTAGGCTAGCAAGAGAAGAACAGAAAAATCAGAAGAGTAATCAAGAAAACAAGGCTGCAGTTTTAAAAGTCTGGCAGATCCCACACAAAAATTTTCAGTGTTAGCTTTTCTTGATACAGTATTTTGCCATTTATTGTCTGTGTTCTTTTCAGTTCCTGTTGATATTATGTGCCTTAATGTTACATTTTAGCTTTGAATCTCTGAATCTCATGTGGCAACCTTGAAGGTCAGACAAATAGGGGAGTATTCGTTTGACTCTGTTTATAACCGGAGAAAGAACACGCTGCTGAGGAAAGGAGGAAGGCTATGCCTCCACCCTTGATAGCACACAAAAAGAGTGGACATGATAAGAAAAAATGGGACCGAGGATGTAGCTCAGTGGTAGAGTGTTTGACTAACCCATTTAAGACCCTGAGTTCATCGGAGTACTGAAAAAAAGAAAAAAAGCAAAGGGCACATGTTGGAATTAAGGAGTTGGCACAAAGTTACAACATGTGTTATACCTGTTGTATGTAGCTTGAGCTAATAATAAAACCTGAAAATAGTATTTCCAGACCAGGCCAAACTATCCTTTGGGTTGTATAGATCTCAGCATAGATCCCAAATAATCCACTAAATGAAATAAATCATTTATTTCCCAACATATATTGCAAAAATGAAACAAGAATGCAAAAGCGAAAATAAACAAACATCAAATCCAGCACAATACAGTCTCACATCATAATGTTATAGCCATGTCTTCTGAAAAATGAAAAAGATGATTTAGAAAAAAGCTTTCCAGGGGCTGGGAATGTAGCTCAGTAATGGAGTGCCTTCCTCAGATGTGTGAGGCCCTGGGTTCAATCCCTAGCACCACCAAAAAATAAAAAGTAAAGTAAACAATTTCCTGCCAGAGGAGATCTTTAAATTTGGCCTGTTTCGAAAAAAACTGCCCCCAGACTTTCATTTGTCAATCATTGGTTTGTTTCCCCTTCCCCTATTCCCTATTTTCTATAATACCTTAATTTGTCTTGCGCACCGGGAGCAGTATTTGTAGAATGCCATCTCCAAGTTTAACAAGTAATTACTATATTTGAAATATGATAAAAAGTATTGTTTCAAATCAGTGAGAGAAGAATACACTCATTTCACTCTACAGATATTCATTGGACACCTGCTAAGTGTTGGGTGATGGAGATCTAAGGGTGAGTGAGACAATATGGCCCTTTGTCCTCCTGGAACTGGGGTAGGAATTCAATAAAAGCTACAGGTGTAAATGGCAAAACAACCAAATCAATAAAATAGACAAAAACACTAAAGAGTCATCATGGATGGTTTCATTCTGGCAAAAACAACCAGACGTTATATCCCTTGAAAATATGAAATGGCAAATATGCATTGTCTGGCAAAGGTACCACCCTGGAAGGGATGCTGCAGTCACTTATAATTAATGTAGCTTCATGTTGTTGAAACTGAAAAGACTAATTCACCAGAGGATGTGAAAGCTAGTGGCATACAAGTGGAGATGTGAGAAATTATCTGAGACATTTTGTTATGGATGATAGAAGTCTGCTTCTCCATGGTTCTATAAGACTTTGGGGAGGGAGGGAGGGAGGGAGGACGAGGAAGAAGAGAAGGAGAGGAGAGGAGAGGAGGGAGAGGGGAGGGGATGGAAGGGAAGGGAAAGGAAGAAGAGGAGGGAAGAGCAACCATGAAAAATAAGAAGGCAAAAGAAGATAGAGATTTGGAGAACAGTTAATGTAAGTTTATTTAAAATATTTCTCATGCTTTCATATTGACAGGATATCTCTTCAATATTTGAGGAGAAATTTTTTCATGAAAATAAAGACACAAGCAATACAGACCTCAGGTAGGGAAAAAAGTTTCCATAATCATTTAGGGCATTTTTTAAAGAGAATTCCTAGTTTTTAAGATTAATATTTTGTGGAGTTTTTTTCACAATATCATAATTACACATTCCTAGCAGTTTGGTTTATACTTTTTTTTTAATTCCTGGAATTAATGCATTAATAATGCTTCACTATTAACTCTTTGGAAATAAAAGTCCTTTGGAAGAAGAATGACCCGTGTGGCTGTTTTCATAATGTACCTGTCATAGACTGACATTTTCTGTGACACTTCCCTACCTCCCTTTTCAAAGACGCCTCTGCATTTCACAAGTGCCCACCCAGCCTCCCTCTCCCTGCTGCCCAATTTGAAGTGCCTACCTTGGATTCTTTTTGTTTGTAATTAAATATCAAGTAAAAGTACAGACAGCAAGCTCTACCTTTCCACCAGTAGTTGAGCTACTTCTTCTTTTTTTTTTTTTTTAAGAACTGGGAATTGAACTCAGGGGCACTCGACCACTGAGCCACATCCTCAGCCCTATTTTGTATTTTATGTAGAGACAGAGTCTCACCGAGTTGCTTAGCACCTCCCTGTTGCTGAGGCTGGCTTTTAACCTGCGATTCTCCTGTCTCAGCCTCCTAAAGTGCTGGATTACAGGTGTGTGCCACTGTGCCTGGCTAGTTTTTATTTTTTTTTTAAAATATGTAAAAAATAAAATAAAAAAATATTTTTAGTTGTTGATAGACCTTTGTTTTTTATTTATTTATGTGGTACTGAGAATTGAACCCAGTGCCTCTCACATGCTAGGTAAGCACTCTGTCACTGAACGACAACCCCAGCCCACTGTATGGTGTTTTTTTGTTTTGTTTTGTTTTGTTTTGTTTTGGTACCAGGGATTGAACTCAGGGGTACTCGACCACTGAGCCATATCCCCAGCCTGGCTATACTGTTGATATTCTTTAGGCTACTGGAAATAGCCTCTTTAAAAACCATACGGTGGAGCCAGACACAGTGGTGCAGCCTGTAATCTCAGCACTTTGGGAGGCTGAGACAGAAGAATTGTAAGTTCAAAGCCAGCCTCAGCAACAGCAAGGCGCTAAGCAACTCAGTGAGACCCTGTCTTTACATAAAAAAACACAAAATAGGGCTGAGGATGTGACTCAGTGGTTGAGTACCCCTGAGTTCAATCCCTGGTACCAAAAAAAAAAAAATCACGGGATGTTTTAGTGATTAAATGAGGTAACAGATGTAAAAGTACTTAGTACATTGCCTAGCATATAATACTAACTGGTAATTATTCTTTTTTTTCCTTCCCCCCCACCACAGTACTGGGGATTGAACCCAGAGGTGTATTACCACTGAGCAAATCCCCAGCCGTTTTTATTTTGTTTTGAGATGGAGTCTCACTATATTGCTGAAGCTGACCTCAAACTTGGTGATCCTTCTGCCTCAGCCTTCCAAGTCACTAGAATTATAGGTCTGTACCATTGCACACCTGACTGGCAGCTATTCTTACAAAAGCAGTTTCTACTCATGCTAATGTCTAAACTAGAAGACTAGTAAAGAGCCGGGGAGGAACACATCCCATGGAAACTTCTTGACCATTTAGACAGCCTAAGGAAAGGAAGTAGGACACTGCATAAAAGACTCCTAAGACTGAAACCCTACATCTCAGAGGAGTGCAAATTGAGAAGACAACACAGTCTCCTTTGGTACGCTTTGCACTGTTGGGGCTGCCCAGACCTCTATAAATATGTACCTAGGGACTCACAGAACTTACTACATATGAGAATAAATTACAGGGCTTCTTGCTGATGCTGGAGTGGGCATCTTCTCTCTAAGACAGTTGTTTTTGCTCACTCTACCTACCACTATTAATGTTACCAATTCCAAAAACATTTTTTAGAGTTATAGCAACGCTGATTCTCTTTCAAAGCAACCTATGCTTTTGTTTGTGTAAAGCAAAATTTGGAGGTGAGAGGTAGAGGGCAAGAAATGAAACATGGCATCTATAATCACATATAGAAAGAGAACTGGACTAAGACTCAGATAGGCAGAGTTCTACTTCTGGCTCTTCCCAAGATAGTTTGTGAACTTGGGCAAATGACTTAATTTGTCTGTGAAGAGTCCCATAATAAATCAAGTTGATTCTATCCACTTTTCTACATATACACTATCACCAAAGCCAGGCTACCATCCTCTATGCAGGATGTAGTAACAGACTCCTCTGGATTTCTTGCCTCCCTGTTGGTGCCACTATAAATTTCTCCCAGACACTGAAGCAGAGAGTGTTTAAGAAATGTAAATCATGTAGAATCTGCTGCTCAAGAGTCATAATTGTTTTCTACCCTACTTGGAAAAAAATATCCATACTATCTAAGATGGTGGGAGCTAAGGCTATACCTCCATGGTAGAACACATGCTTAGCATGCAGGAAGCCCTGGGTTAAATCTCCAATCCCCTTCCCCTCTGCCAAAAAAGATAGTGTTCATGATATAAGCCTTCTGCTAGCCTCAAACCCCCAGCCTTTCTGACATTATTGTAGCTGACAGACTCTAAGGTGGATCCCCATGATCCCCAGCCCTAGATATTCATTCCTTGTGTATTTCCTGCCCAGTGGGTGGGATCTGAATATGTTTTTAAACATAGAATACAGCAAAGGTGATGTTATCACTTGCATGATAACATTATGTAAGATGGTAGCCCATCTTGCTGGGAGACTCTTTCCTTTGCTGTCTTTGAGGAAGCAAGCAGCCAGGTTGGGAATACCCACATTCACAGAGCTGAGAGTAGCCTCCAGCTGACAGCCAGCAAGAGGTTCAGCCCCTCAATCCAACAGCCACAAGGGACTGAATTCTCCCACAACTGCTAGAGCTTGAAAACAGATCATCATTGAGCTTCAGATGAGACCCCTTCCCTGGCCAACACCTTGATTGCAGCTTTACAGAGAACCCAGTAAGCTGTGCCCGAATTCCTGATCCACAGAATGAGGTAAGTAAGATGCTATGTTTGTGGCAATATTGTTACCTAGCCATAGGTAACTAATACTGTTGTCTTAAACTCACCTATTGTCTTAAACTCACTACAGCCTACCCACCCTGGCTTTCATACTGCTCTCCCATAAGTCAAGGTTACTCCTTTCTAAGCATCTTCCCACACCCTCTGTCTAGGAGACTCTTTTTTTTTTTTTTTTTTCAAATATTTATTTTTTAGTTGCAAGTGGACAGAATATCTTTATTTTTATTTTTATGTGGTTCTGAGGATCGAACCCAGTGCCTCACGCGTGCTAGGCGAGCACGCTACCACTGCGCCATAACCCCAGCCCCCCTAGGAGACTCTTAACCTAGCTCTTCACTTTAACTGATTTTTTCTTGTCATTCAAGGTTTTAGCTCTAATATTTTTCTTATCTGCCTAAAGTAGTCATTATGACAGTGGCAGATTATGTTTTATTTCTCTTCATATGATTTTTTTACTACATGTAAAGTTTTCTTTTATTTTTAAATATTTTTTAGTTGTAGATGAACACAGTATCTTTATTTATTTTATGTGGTGCTAAAGATCAAACCCAGTGCCTCAAACATGCAAGGCAAGCGCTCAACCGCTGAGGCACAATCCCAGCTGAAGTTTTCTTTATTCTGTTTCCCTACTTTATAATGTGAGTTACTTGGGAGGAAGGATGTCTATCTTGTTTCCCATTATATACCTAGAATCTCAAACAGTGCCTATAAGAAACATTCAGTAAATACTTTATTATCATTGAATAAGCATTGGTAGATATTTAAGCTCTTGCCAATATTAAAATAGTCTCAGATCTATAAGGGACATATGCAAAATGTTCATGGTAACAATATTTATGATGTCAGGAGTAGGAGATAGCGTGGGTGTCCATCACTGGGAGAGTAGATCAGTGAAATTGGTGGATGCACATATGGAGTACTGCGCAACAACTGGAAGCAACAGATCAAATGTGCATGTTGCACCATGGCTGGCCTTAGGAGCAAAATGTCCAAGATTAAGATGTATATGATGCAGGGGCTGGGATTGTAGCTCAGCGATAGAACGCTTGCCTCTCATGCATGAGGCCCTGGGTTCGATCCTCAGCACCACATACAAAGCAATAAAATAAAGACATTGTGTCCATCTACAACTAAAAAAATATTTTAAAAAAAGATGTATATGATGCACATATTTTGCAAACAAAAATACATATGCACACAAGATGCCATTTTTGTCATTGTTTAAGAGAAGGAGCCAGGCACCAGTAATCTCAGCAGCTCAGGAGGCTGAGGCAAGAGGATCATGAGTTCAAAGCCAGCCTCAGTAACAGCGAGGCACTAAGCAACACAGTGAAGCCCTGTCTCTAAATAAAATACAAAATAGGGCTGGGATGTGGCTCAGTGGTTGAGTGTCCTGAGTTCATCCCCTGTACCAAAAAGAAAAAGAAAAAAGAGGGGAAGGAGATACAAGTGGAAAATGGGGTTAATAGGAAGTCAATAAAACAGGAGAAGAACCTTGCACAGACTAATAATGATAATGTGCTAGGAATTGAACTGTTTGATTAATTCCATCTTCTGCATTTGAGAGCAGAATTAAGGCAAAACAAAATTGTCTGATTCAGAGATCTAAAAGATATCAGAGTAACACTAGCCTAAAGCTAAGAAGTATTGGATTGCATACTGGAAGGTGACCTACACCAGGAGTCTCACTGTCATCCTTGACCCCTACCTTTTTTTCCCTCTGGTTGGTTGATACTAGGCATCTGGGTGCTTCCAAATTTTCTCTCAAATTAGTCTCCATCTATGATAGGCTTCCATCATGATTAGACTTAGCCACTCTTGCATTAGGAAGTATATAATGTATAACTCTCTTTTTGTGACATTAGAGTTCTTTTTTGGGGGGAGGGGGAATCAGGGATTGAACTCAGGGGTACTAGACCACATCCCCAGCCCTATTTTATATTTTATTTAGAGACAGGGTCTCACTGAGTTGCCTAGCACCTCGCTTTTGCTGAGGCTGGCTTTGAACTTGCAATCCTCGTGCCTCAGCCTCCCAAGCTGCTGGGATTACAGCTCTTAATGCTCTTACAGCTCTTTATGTCTTAGTCTCTGTAGTCACTTTGATTATCCGAAGCTAATGTTTATTCCAAAGGAAGAATTCATGGGAGAAATATTCCCTGAGTTTTCAAATCTCATGACAATTTGTCTATAACCTTTATTCTCAAAAGCCAATTTAGCAGGTTATAAATCCTCAGCTCACATTTTCTTGCTAAAACATAATGAACTGTCAGACCTCTGTTGTTGCAGCTTATACCTTTCTCCACTGGAATGTCCTTTGCACTTGTCACCTGTCAAACTATTTATCCATCTCCACCTAATGATGACTTTCTATCACTACAGAATCTTTCCTGTCTGCTCTTTTTTTTTTTAAATATTTTTTTTAGTTGTTGATGGATCTTTATTTTATTCATTTATTATTTGTATGTGGTGCTGAGGATCGAACCCAGGGCCTCACGCATGCTAGGCAAGTGCTCTACCACTGAGCTACAGCCCCAGCCCTCCTGTCTGCTCTTTATAGAATTTTTATTTTCAAAAATCTTCTTATGCAACTTTATATATTACAGCACTTAACACTTCATGCATGACTAAATTTATTAAGCTTTTCCTATGTGCCAGGCACAACTGAGCCTACAGTAGACTAATTACATGTAGTTATCTCAGTAAAATGATACTGCTTCTACACCTTTGTGTTTGCTCTGGAATTAAAAATTGCCTAAGCACCTAAGGGAAATAATACTAAAAATAGTCTTCTAATCAACAAGTTTAACATATAATAAAAATGTTTTCAAGTAGTGCAATCCTTTGCTGCAGGTTTGAACAAAGCATGTTTTGCACCTCTATTCCTTCATTCCTTTCCATATGAAGAAATGAGTTTTTCTCTGGTCAATTTTTTATCTATGTGTGCATTAAATCAAAAAACTACACGAGGGCTGGGTATGTGTCTCAGTGGTAGTATCTGACTGGCATGCATGAAGCCCTGGGTTCAAACCCTAGCACTACTAATAAATAAATAAAGATATACAACCGTGCTTCCTGTTTAAAAAAAAAAACTACATAATACAATTCATATATTCTGGAACTGTTAGAATCTCATTATCTACTCCAAGGAATGCTTATATATTGTCATAACTATAAAACAACAAAGAATAAAGATTACATATTATTCTTTTTTTATAAATTTATTTATTTTTATGTGGTGCTGAGGATCAAACCCAGTGCCTCACATGTGCTAGGCGGGCGTTGTACCACAGAGCTACAACCCCAGCCCCAGGTTACAAATTATTCTTAAGGTAGCATCTTTAACAGGGCTAGGTTTGGTTTTTATTCAAAATAATGTTATCACTCCCTATCATTCTTTTTTTTTTTAAATATTTTTTTAGTTGTAGATGGACACAATGTCTTTATTTTATTGCTTTGTATGTGGTGCTGAGGATCGAACCCAGGGCCTCATGCATGCAAGGCAAGTGCTCTACCACTGAGCTACAATCCCAGCCCAACTCCCTATCATTCTTTAACTAAATATGTATCTTTGAATAGAAGAGCTGTTGACATTATTTTGTTTAAATATAATATTTTGTTTCATTAAGAAAACTAATTTCGGGCTGGGGCTGTAGCTCAGTGGTATAGCACTTGCCTAGCATGCGTGAGGCACTGGGTTCGATCCTCAGCACCACATATAAATAAAAAATGAATAAAATAAAGATCCATCAACAACTAAAAAAAAAATTTAAAAAAAAAGAAAACTAATTTCTTCTCTTCAGAAATTTTCTGCCAAACCTTATAATACACATAACTTTTAAATAAAACATAGAAGGATGTGTCTGCCTTGTTTTAAAAAATTGTCTAAGCAGTCATCAAGAATTACAAACAATAATAAAGGCTAGTGAGGATATAGAGAAAAAGGAGCACTTTTACACTGTTGGTGGGATTGTAAATTAAAACAACCACTATGGAAATCAGTATGTGGGTTCCACAAAAGACTAGGCATGAAATCACCATATGACCCAGCCATACCACTCCTCAGTATTTATCCTGAAGAATTAAAGTCATCATACTACAGTGATCCATGAATATCCATGTTTATAGCAGCACAATTTACAATAGCTAAACCATGGAACCAGCCTAAGTGTCCATCAGCAGAAGAATGGAGTGTTATGTATACACAATGGGATTTTTTTCAGCCATAAAAAAGAATGAAATCATGTTATTTACAAGAAAATGGATGGAACTTGAGAACAATATGTCAAGCAAAATAAGCCAAACTCAGAAATTCAAGGATTCTATATTTTCTCTTATATGTGGAAGCTAGAGAGGAAAAAGGAAAAGAAAGGTGTGAGTGTTGGGGTGGGGGTGGAGATCTCATGAAAATCGGAGGGAAATCAATAGAATAGGGGAAAGGGACCAGTGGGTGAAAGGAGGGGAGGGAGTGGGGGAAGTGCTGAGGAGCCAAATTGGCCAAATTATATTGTTATATTGTGCATATGAACTAATATATAACAACAGATCCCATCATTATACACAACTATAATCTACCAATAGAAAAATGTGGGGGGCTGGGGTTGTGGCTCAGCAGTTGAGCGCCTGTCTCGCACGTGTGAGGCACTGGATTCGATCCTGAGCACCACATGAAGTAAAGATATTGTGTTCATCTACAACTAAAAAAATTTTTTTTTAAATGTGGGGGAAAAAACTTTCCTGAGGCCTAATTGCTTAGTTTTCCAAGCAAACAAAAAAAATCTGTTTCATTTTCTCTTTGGAAATATCACTTATCAATCACCCTATCATCTCTAAATTCTTGTCTACATCTTAATACACTTAAGTCCTTTAAGTACTATAGGAACTTCATTTTCCTGGAAATTTCTCTCCCAAAGATCTTTAAGCTGCTCAATCTGTACTGCTGGATCTAGTGCAGCTGCTCAACTGCAATCAGACATTGCATGATTTTGGGGTGGAGCAGGGCTGGGTGGCAGTGAGTGGTGCTGGAGATTAAACCCAGGGCTTCGTGCAAGCAAAGTAATCACTCTACCACTAAGCCACACCCCCAAGCCCTAATCTATTTTCTTTACTTTTCTACAGTTTTCTGAGAAAAGAACATTAGGGGTAAAATATTAGATTTTAAAACTTTCTTCATTCTCACCTGGGTACAGTGGCACACACCTGTAATCCCAGCTATTTGGGAGGCTGAGGCAGAAGGATAAGGCCAGCCTCAGAAGTTTAGCAAGATGCTGTCCCAAAATAAAAAGTTCTGAGGATGTAGCTCAGTGGTAGAGCACCACTGGGTTCAATCACCAGCACTCAAAAAAAAAAAAAAAAAAATGAAACCTTTCTCCACCTCACATGGGATTTGTGAAGCACTTGGTTTATAATTCCAGGTTGGACATAGATTGTCTCTCAAAATTTCAAAGACATTGTTCTGTTGACTTTACAGCTTACAGTGTCACTGCTGAGTACCCAATGTCATTAGGATTCTAAATCTTTCACATGTGACCCTTTTTTCAACCTGGAAACTTTTACAATCCTTTTTTTTATCTGAAAGTTTCTAAAATTTCAAGATGAGGTACCTTGATAAATTCACTGGACCTTTTTAACCAGAAACAATTCTGAGAGGGATTTTTTAATTAAAAATCATTTTTCCCCTTCAGTAGATGAATGGATAAAGAAACTGTGGTATATACACATAATGGAATATTACTCAGCAATAAAAGAGAATAAAATCATGGCATTTGCAGGTAAATGGATGGAGTTGGAGAACATCATGCTAAGCGAAGTAAGCCAATGCCAAAAAACCAAAGGCTGAATGTTCTCTCTGATAAGTGGATGCTGATCCACAATGGGGGAGGGGGCATGGGAAGAATGGAGGCACTTTGGTCAAAAGGGAAGGAGGGGGGCAAGAAAGATGGTGGAATGAGATGGACATCATTGCCCTTGATTCATGTATGACTGCACAGATGGTGTGATTCTACATCATGTACAACCAGAGAAATGAAAAGTTGTGCTCCATTTGTGTACAATGAATCAAAATGCCTTCTGCTATCATGTATACCTAAATAGAATAAATAAATTTTTAAAATAAAAATAATTTTTCTTGATAATTTCCTCCCCAAACTTTTGTTATGCAGATGTTTCATCTGCTGGATTGATTTTCTAGATTTCTTTTTTTTTTTTTTTAATATTTATTTGTTTAGTTGTAGGTGGACAGAATATCTTTATTTTATTTTTTATGTGGTGCTGAGGATTGAACCCAGTGCCTCACGCATGCTAGGCGAGCATGCTACCACTGCGCCACAATCCCAGCCCCTGATTTTCTAGATTTCTTATCTTTGCTTTCCTATTTCCCATCTCTGTGTTTTTGTCTGCTTTCTGAGAGAGATTTCCTCACCTCTAATTTAGAGTTCCACATTTAAAAAAGTTTTTCAGACAGGCATTTTTATATTTCTTTTTTTTTTCCTTTGGTACTGGGGATTGAACTCAAGGGTACTCGACCACTGAGCCACATCCCCAGCACTATTTTGTGTTTTATTTAGAGATAGGGTCTCACTGAGTTGCTTAGCACTTTGCCGTTGCTGAGGCTGGCTTTGAACTCACGATTCTCCTGCCTCAGTCTCCCTAAGTACTGGGATTACAGGCGTGCACCACTGCGCCCGGCCATTTTTATATTTCTTAAAGGCAATTATCAAAGTACAAAATACCAGCACCTAGTATAGTACCTGACATGTGGGAATAAGTGCTGAGTATATAATTTTTGAAAAATGAAATGAAGTCCAACCCCCAAACTGCCACTTTGAGTGTAGAGATCAAAAGATCTGACAATAAGTTTCATAAATTTCCCATTTCTCTCTTTTTTCTTTAATGTCTTTCTATTTTTTAACTTTATTTATTTATTTACTTATTTTTGTGGTGCTGAGAATTGAACCCAGTGTCTCACACATGCTCAGCAAGCACTCTACCGCTGAGCCACAATCCAAACCCATGCTCTTTTGTTCTTAAAAATGGTGACTTACGGTTTCGTTGGCTGTTTTTGTTTTTTGTTCTATTTTTCTTTTTTATTTATTCAATTATTAATTAATTTTTTGCAGTACTGGGGGATTGAATTCAGGAACACTTCCCTCTGAGCTACATCCCCAGCCTTTTTAGTGTATTTTTGAGACAGGATCTTGCTAGGTTGCCCAGGATAGTCTCAAACTTGGAATCCTCCTGCTTAGCTTCCCAACTAGTTGGAGATTATAGGCACGTACCACTGTGCCCAGGTTAGAGTAATTTTTTCAACAAATAGCAATTATTCAAACAATTTTATTTACATACTAAAACTAAGCAAGAAACTGGTATCTGCTCTGATATAAATGGCAAGATAACACGTGAAAAAATAATGTCACTATAACTATATGCACATTACATGTATGAAATACTCATGATGACACTTTAAGTTACTTTCTACCGTTTTCCCCATTTTATAGAAAAGAAAATATAATGCAGAGAGATTGAATAACATCCTTAAAGTTGTACAACTATGTGCCATCTTTCGATTTTTTAAATTTCTCTTTTAATTTTTTTATTTCTATGATTTTTATTTTCAAAAGATCTTTAAATCCTCTAAATGTGGCTTTTTAAAAATTTCACTGTTCATGAATACAATAACTACTTTTTCTTATTTATATATTTTTGGAACTCAGGATTGAGTTCAGAGGTGCTTTACCACTAACATACATCCTCACTCGTTTTTTATTTTGAAACACATTTTCATTAAATTGCTTAGAGCCTCACTAAGTTGCTGAGGCTGGCCTTGAAATTTAGATCTCCTGCCTCAGCCTCCGGAGTTGCTGAGATTACAGGCATGTGCCACCATGCCAGGCTCTAAACTCTGTTCTGTTTGTTTTGTCTTTATTTTTTCTTACTGAGACTTTCCTCAAATGTCTGTTGATTTTTATCTATTCATTTGAATTTAAGAGTGACATGCTAAAACCTAACAAGAAGACCTTTGTGGGAAAATGCAATGGACTGAGTTGTAGACTTTACTGAAGAATTACTGGGCAGGGTCCCCACCCCCTAGAGAGAACCTACTCAGAAATGTGTCATCATCTCCAGCAAAACCCAAGTGGTCATTTTCCCAGGGAGAAATTCTCCCTTCATCTCCTACCTTGGTAAGTATCAACCCAGATGCCAGCATTCTAGGAGCCAACTTAGGGAAGGAGGTTTTAGAATCTTACTTTGAAATGATATCTTGGTTCCAGCTTAGTCCTCCTGTGATCTGTAGGGATCCCTGCCTTTCAGCTGTGCCTGAGGCCAGGACCTTTCAGTACCCTTCCATTTCCTGCTGGAGTTGGGTACTTTGGTTACCTGTGGTGTGGAAAGGGACAGCTTCATTTAGACTTTCATCCCACTCCTGTTTTCAGCCTCACACCTCCCTATGCCTTCGGAGATGACTGGTGGGTACCACCAACTCCTCAGGTTTTCCAGGATTCTAAGGCAGGGTTTGATTTCCTTTTGCAGGCAATGTGGTTCAGCTTTCTCTGGCTTTGTTAGATCAATTAGCCATTGCTAACTGGCTTTGGGGCTTCCCCAATTTGGCATCTCTCAATTGTTTTGTTGCCTCCCCTCATGTCCTCTCCCTCCTCATAGGTTTATACCTTTCTTAATTCCTTTCACATCATCTGGTAGAGATTCAGGAAGGAGCATAAGTAAATGCAAGTATCCAGTCTTCCACGGTTGGCAAGACACCTGTGCTTTCAACCTCTCTGTTATGCTGATGTTGTGTATAGCATGCATGTCTGTCACCCACAGGCTCTGATTTCTTGAAGGCAAAGACCTGTAAATAGTTCCCACACTCCTTAAGAAAAGATTGAATGCTCTGTAGTTATGGCAACAAGTAACCACCAGAACCAGTTCTAAACTGGCTTAAGGCATCCATGACAGCTTGCCTCGGTTTAATGAATCAATGGCAACTTGCCTAAGTGAACACACTTTTGAAAACCAGCCAGAAAGAGTCCTATGCTCTTGAAAGCCAGCCAATCCACAGCATTCTCATCTGAACAATCAAGTTTCCATAGTGACACCAACTAACCCACACCCACCTCTGAAAGTCCACCAACCCCATCTCTGCAAAACCTTAAATATAGACAGTTCCTTGCTTTGCCGGAAATGACTGCAGCAGCCACCACTAGATCTGTCACATTGAAGGTAACAAGTGGGGAGGTAAAGGAAGGTGCAGAGGGCAACTTAATTGTGTCCTAGATAAAAGGTTCTAGGATCCTGGGAGACTGAGGCAGGAGGGTCATGGGTTCAAAGCCAGCCTCAGCAATGGCGAGGCGCTAAGCAACTCAGACCCTGTCTCTACATAAAACACAAAATAGGGCTGGGGTGTGGGCTGTCGAGGACCCCTGAGTTCAATCCCCAGTACCAATAAAAAAAAAGGTCCTACGCTACTTGCTCTAGTGACCCTGTGGCAAGACTAAACCCAATATAAAATTCATTCAACATTCATTCATCATTTCAAATGTATATGCTCCTGAGATGTAAGAAACCTAAGCATCTGCTACCAGAAGCAATTATGTTCATTCCACCTTTGATTCAATATTGTTAGCTATATACATCCTAACAATGAGTAGGACCAGCTACCAACTGGGTTTCCTGGTTTTATGACTCTATACTTTCAACTCTTGTTCTCTTTATCTTAAAGGAGAGAGAGTATATCTCCCTCAACAGAAATCACTTTCACAGTTACAAAACTCATTCTAGCAGATATAGGAAAATATGCTATATGTAACTTAATGAATTATAGGATTAAGTGTTCTCTAGGTAATGCTTACCAACTGGAAGAAGATGTACATTTTATTTTATATATATATATATATATATATATATTTTTTTTTTTTTTTTGGTACCAGGGATTGAACCCAGAGGTGCTTTACCACTGAGCCACATCCCTATAACTTTTTATTTTTTATTTTGAGACAGGTTCTCACTAAGCAGCTTAGGGCCTCACCAAGTTGCTGAGGCTGGCCTCAAACTTGCAATCAATCCTCCTACCTCAGCCTCCCAAGTCACTCAGATTACAGGCATATGCCACCATGCCCAGCTGCCTAGACTTTTGAGGGGTGGAAGTGGTAAATATTTGTAAAAGTTTCCTGATGTATTAGTTAGTTTTTGCTGTATCCCAAACTATCTCAACTCTCAGTGGCTTAAAATAACAACCAGATATTCAGCTCACAATTCTGTGCTGTGGGTCAGCAGTTTGGACTGGGCTCAGCTGGGAAGTCTTCTGTGGTCATGTTTATACATTTACAGTAAGCTGCTGGATGTGCAGTTAGTTGGCTGGTCTATTAGAAGCTGGCTGCTCCTAGGCAACTTTGCTTACATATCTAGCAGATGACCCGCTGTCAGCTGGGGTACTTGGTTCTTCTCCACATGTTCCCATTTTCTACCAGACTAGACCAGATTTGTTCATCTGGTAGCAGTGTTCAAAACTCACATGGTATCAGTGATGGTGTCACCTCTATCACCTTTTAGTCAAAGAAAGTCATGAGGCCAACCAAGAGTCAAGGGCTGTTGAGAGGAGATGTATTGTGACCATTTTTGCAAATATTACTAATTATTATAGTAACCCACTATTTCCAGGCCTGAAGCCCAAGTAGCCACAGATCCTTTGGGATCGTGTTCATTCTTATATCAGTGATGTGCTGGGTTCCCAGTTCCCTCTGCCATCTGATTTCACTTGTATTCAGTCTCAGAAAATGGCCACAGTGTCTGATCTCCTGAGAATTTTCTTCTTCTTTTTTTTTTGGCACTGGGGATTGAACTCAGGGATACTCGACCATTGAGCCACATCCCCAGCCCTATTTTGTGTTTTATGTAGACAGCATATCACTGAGTTGCTTAGGGCCTTGCCATTGCTGAGGCTGGCTTTGAACTCGCAATTCTCCTGTCTCAGCCTCCCAAAATGCTGGGATTACAGGCATGCCTGGCATCTTCTTATTTTTGAGCATGGTTGTGTATTCACCCAGAACTAAGGTAACAATATGATTTATCATTCAAATTGGGACTTCTGAGAATGTACTGGTACACTATGAATAATCATGCTAATATACCAAGCATAGACTGAGATTTCTTACTTAAAATTCGGTGATGGCTGGGTTCATGGCTCAGTGATAGAGCACTAGCCTCACACATATGAGGCACTGGGTTCAATCCTCTGCACCACATCAAAATAAAAAAATAAAATAAAGGTATTGTATCCATCTACAACTAAAAAAATAAAATATTTTAAAAAATAAAATAAAATCCAGTGGTTATAACCACAGGTTCTCAGACTCTCATTACTTGTGTTTGAATCTTAGTTCTGCCAATTACCAAATTCTTTTATTTATTTATTTATCTTTAATTTTCTTTTGCAATACTGGAGATTAAACCCAGGGCTGCTCTACCACTGAAACTATGTCCCCACCCCAACCCACCCCCTTTTTAAAATTTTTGAGCCAAGGTCTCCAACTTGACAATCCTTCAGCCTTAGCCTCCAAAGTAGCTGGGATTACAAGCATGTATCACCACACCTGGCTATGGTACTCATTTTGAACATAATTCTAACAAACCTGTTTTCTGGTTTCCCAGCACTCCCAAATTAAAAGCAAAAAAATAGAAGCAAGTTTAAAAAAAAAAAAAAACTAAAAAAGATAACTTGGGCATGTTTGCAAAGAGCTTAAGGATAAGAGGAAAGACAAAAATAAAAACATGAGTAATAGAACTGGGGATGTAGCTCAGTGGTAGAGCACTTGCTTAGCATGTGCAGGGACCTGGATTCCACACCCAGCGCTGCAAAAAAAGAAAAAGAAACATGAGGAATAAATCCTAGACATTTATGATCATTTAATGGGCAAACACATCTTCAGTATTCAGTGTTTCATGACATTGTTGCTTGTTGTAGAATGTAACAATTAATGTTCATTATAACACTGGATGATCCATCAACGAAATTCCAAAATGTAGTAAGCAAATTTTGCTTTAGAGTGATTTCCATTAAAAAGTAAAAATAAAACATGAGTTGAAAGAGGACATCTGCTGCTTGGCTCTATTTTATTTTTAAGCTTTGAATTGGTACAAACAGTCATATGGCTTTGCTAAAGGTGAGAGGAGAAAATGTGGAGGGTGCAAGCTCTATATTCAGGAGTAACAACGAGGGTAAAAGACCAGGGACAGGGATAGAAAAGCTTTTTAAGATCTCAGAACCTCTGACATTTCTCCATATTGGTTATTATTCGTTGGGCCCTTCCTGTGTTCCTTGGAAGTAGAGATCTCACTACATATATTCTTGTATTCCCAAGCAGCAAAGTGGGAAGTTAAATGTTCTTTCCCCTCTGTGCTTCTTCAGACATACTAAGGGCAAGAGAACCCCAAAGGGAAAACATCCGGCTAGATACCCACTAGCTCTGCATCAAAGAAAGAACAACTTGGACGTCCATCTCCATCTGATGAAAAGACAAAGGGATTCAGTAGTATAAAAATCTAAAATGGGGCTGGAGCGATGGCCCAGTGGTAGAGCGCTTGCCCCGCATGCGTGAGTCACTGGGTTTGATCCTCAGCACCACATAAAAATAAATAAATAAGGCGCTGGGATTGTGGCTCAGTGATAGAGTGCTTGCCTTACATGCGTGAGGCACTGGGTTCGATACTCAGCACCACATAAAAACAAATAAAGAAATTATGTCCATCTACAACTAAAAAAAATGTTTTTAAAATAAATAAATAAAATAAAGATATCACATCCATCTACAACTAAAAAAATTTTTTTTTTAATCTAAAATGATTCTATATCAAGCATCAAAATCCATTGGATGGCTTGTTGAGACATTATTATTCCCTTCACATCTATGACTTATTTAGTAGGACTGGGTCAGGCCTAAGAATTTGCATTTCTAACAAGTTCCCAGGTGATTCTAATAATGTAGAACAACTCCACGGACTTCACTTCGAGAATAACTACAGGCATGATTCTCAGTCCTGACTACCCATCAGAATCACCTGTGACATTAAAAAAAAAAAAAAAAAAAACTAAGCGCCTCATAGTAGAGCCCAATTAGAATCCCCAGAAGTTCCCTTACTCTACTGCACCCTGACCTCTGCCCACCCCCCTACTGTGGAATCTGCCTTTTTACCTGATAAATCTCACTGTGACACTTTGGAGTTCAGCAGCTGTGGATTTCCATAGCCCCAGAGGACCCAGACCCAGAAGTATGCAAAAAGCACTTGGTATTTAAGAAAGCCTTGACTAATGGACCTATTTAGACCTCGAGCATTTTCAGCAGTTAAATGTGACCCCTCTTGTATGCTAATTTTTTTACTTAATTCATGATGATGATATTCTTTGGA
Organism: Geosciurus inauris; assembly: GCA_004024805.1. Classification (NCBI taxonomy): domain Eukaryota; kingdom Metazoa; phylum Chordata; class Mammalia; order Rodentia; family Sciuridae; genus Geosciurus; species Geosciurus inauris. The sequence goes on along the minus strand of PVHX01000551.1, from coordinate 82,918 downwards.
GAAAGGAAGTTCTCACAATTCTAATAGGTAAATAAAAAAGCTCTGGCATAACAATATACATAAATCATCAGTATTTCTGTGGCAACAACATGAAAACTTCAATTAAAGAAACAAATGAAACTATCATGAGATTTTTTCAGGTGATTTATCATTTAGAAATTAATATTTGTCTTGGGGCTGGGATTGTGGCTCAGAGTGTGGCTTGCCCCGCATGCGTGAGGCACTGGGTTCGATCGTCAGCACCACATAAAAATAAATAAAATAAAGATATTGTGTCCATCTGTAACTAAAAGAAGAAAAAAGAAATTAATATTTATCTTTTATCAGAATTTCCTAGCAATGTAACCAAATTGGTAGCTCATATGCTTATCAAAATTAAGGAACATAAGCCGGGCGCGGTGGCTCAAGCCTGTAATCCCAGCACTTAGGGAGGCTGAGACAGGAGAATCGCGGGTTCAAAGCCAGCCTCAGCAATGGTGAGGTTGCTAAGCAACTCAGTGAGACCCTGTCTCTACATAAAACACAAAATAGGGCTGGGGATGTGGCTCAGGGGTCGAGTGCCCCTGAGTTCAATCCCTGGTACCAAAAAAAAAAAAAAAAAAAATTAAGGAACATAGATTTTTCCAGGGAGCATTACTTTCTACAATATATTTTTCTTTGTAATTGTCTAATTTTTTCCCCCAGTACTGGAAATTGAACCAAAAGGTGATCTACCACTGAACTACATCCCCAGTACCTTTTATTTTTTATTTTGATACAGGTTCTTACTAAATTGCTGAGGTTCTTGCTAAGTAGCTGAGGCTGGCCTCAAATTTATGGGTGATTCTCCTGTCTCAATCTCCTGAACAGGCAGGATTACAGATGTGCACTACCATGCCCGGCTGACTAATTATTTAGCAAACACTAAAAGCAGAACAACATTGTTCTTAATTTTTTAAAGTATTTTATTAAGCTGGGCGCGGTGGCTCACGCTTGTAATCCCAGCACTTAGGGAGGCTGAGACAGGAGGATCACGAGTTCAAAGCCAGCCTCAGCAATGGCGAGGCGCTAAGCAGCTCGGTGAGACCCTGTCTCTACATAAAACACAAAATGGGGCTGGGGATATGGCTCAGTGGTTGGGTGCCCCTGAGTTCAATCCCTGGTACCAAAAAAAAAAAAGTATTTTATTAAACAAGAAGCAAGGTTGCCACTTCAATGGTAAATTATGTATTAGATAAGATGAGTCTAAATAATGTAATATCATCTTTTCTTCATTCTTATAATTTTCTATCTAGGAGATTTCTTGCTAATAAACTTCTAAATTCTGCCAAACCTATATAGCTAAAATGAACCATCAAGCTTTGGCTTGTTACAGATTTATATAAATGAAGAAAAAGTAGCTTGGGAGCTTAACTCTGAATTGTGGTTCATTTAGGGAAGTTGATTACCATTTAATTTGTAGATTGAGTATTGAACTCAATATTTCTGAAATTAAATAATAGTGAGTTATTAGTGACCCAAATGGAAAAACACGACCCATATTCTTTAATGAAATGTAAAATAGAATCTCATCATTCCACATATGATGACGAAGAACACAAAAGCAATGTGAGAATTAACTTAATTGGAAATATTGTAAAATTATTTTCAACATCATATGTCAAATTAAGGAGTTGCTTTGATTGCTAAGTAGATAATAGAGAAAGCCAAAGTAGTAAGCCTGGTTAAAATGTGCACGGATGCTTTACAAATTGCTTATTTTCTAGTATTATCACAACTCTTTTTTTTTTTTTTTGTTACCAGAGATTGAACTCAGAGGCACTTGACCACTGAGCCACATCCCCAGCCCTATTTTTGTGTTTTATGTAGAGACAGGGTCTCACTGAGTTGCTTAGCGCCTCGCCATTGTTGAGGCTGGCTTTGAACTCGTGATTCTTCTGTCTCAGCCTCCCAAAGTGCTGGGATTACAGGCTTGCGCCGCCACCACACCGGCTTATCACAACTCTTAATAGCGGTACATTTATAATAGGAAGAAGAGGTTAAATTAAAATAGATAAAAGTTAAGTAGATGATTTGAATAAATTGTTTGAAAATGTCTCAAACTGTATTTCATCTTTTGTAACTAGAAAGCTAAAATTACATTCCCCAGGTTTTAATACTTTCCCCCAACACATAATTGGCAGTCAGTATATATTGAAAAAAAGGGAAAAAGGAAGGAACAAATGAGTATCAGGAAAGCACTTACCTCCTCGGTGCTGGAGGAATCTGGGTGCTAGAGAGAAACAACCTAGAGGTCAGCTACGAATCCTCTCCTAGGGTTACTAAGTCTTTTTCCAGTCCAATACTCTCCCAAAAAAGTCCAGATATCAGCTCTTACTCGACAGCACTTTAGACAATACAGCCAACTCGCTAAGAACACAGATGCCAAAGCAGGACAGACTGGGTTCAAAGCTCTCTACGCCACTGACCTTAGTTGTTTGACCTCACCCAAGTTACTTTACTTCTTGATAGTTCACTTGTGAAATGGAAATAGCAATAGCATATCTTAAAGTATGTTGCAAGGATTAAGTGGGTAAAGACATGTAAAGCATTGAGAATAGTTCCCACCACCAGGTATGGGGGCACATACCTATAATCCCAGGGACTCAGGAAGCTGTAGCAGGAGGATCCCAAGTTCAAAGCCAGCCTCAGCAATGTAGTGAGGCACTAAGCAACTCAGCAAGACCCTGTCTCTAAATAAAATATAAAAAGGCTGGGGATATGGTTCAATGTTAAGCACCCCTGGGTTCAATCCCTGGTACAAAAAAAAAGCTCTGCCTGTATCAGGCAGCTTCTGACATAGCTCCCAATGATCCCCAACTCTTGGTGCTCAGCCTTTATGTAATCTCTTCCCCTTGAGTATGGGCTGAACCTAACGATTTGCTTCCTACACTGAGAAAATGGCAAAAGTGATGGTATGATGGTTAAATTCCACCATCACCCCTTTTCTTAACTACTAAGGATTGAACCCAGGTGCACTCTACCATACAGCTAAATCCCCAGCCCTTTTTATTTTTTATTTTGAGGCAGGGTCTCACTGAATCACCCTGACTGGCCTCAAACTTGTGATCTTCCTATTTTGGCCTCCCAAGTTTCTAGAATTACAGGTGTGGGCCACCATACCTGGAGGTGATGATTATTTTTATGTCAACTTAACCAGGTTATGAGATTCCCAGATAGTTGGTAAAACATCACTGTTGGGTGTCTCTATATGGGCATTTCCAAAAAAGAGTAGCATTTCCAACTGTAGACTTAGAGAAGATGGCCTCACCAATGCAAGTGAGCATCATCCAGTCCATAGAGGGCCCAGATACAACAAAGAGGCAGAGGAAGGACAAATTCACTCTCTGTTTGGGATGGGACATCCATTTTCATCGATTTGAAGTGAAATCCATTTTCATCAATTTAAAGCTGAAGTGCTCCTGGTTCTCAGGCCTTCAGGATGGGACAAGAGCTTTATCACTGGCTTTCCTAGGCCTCCAGCTTGCAGATAGATTGTGGGACTTACCAGCCTCCATATCTCATAAACCCATCTCTCATAACAAATAGATTTATGTATAGATATAGACATAGAAATCCTATTTGTCCTGTTTCTCTGGTGAACACTGACCAATACAGATTAAATGACGTTTCTGTGACGAGTTCATAAAGACTGCGATTTCCACCTTGCAAGCACTCTCTCTATCCCTTTCTGATGGTATCATCTCCAGTGTTGTGAGAAGCTCTATGGAGAGGCCCATGTGGTAAGGAACTGAGAGAGGCCTTTGACTAAACAGTCTGTGAGGAAATGAAGCCTCAGTCCAATAATCTAATCCTATCAGCTCCCAGCCAAGCCAGCTTGGAAGCCAATCATTCCCACTTGAGTCCTAACACAATGGTAGCCTTGTGAGAATCCCAGAGCTAGAGGACCCAGCCAAGCCCCAGTCAGATTCCGGACTATGAAACTGTGAGATAATAAAAGTTGTTTTAAGCCACTAAGTTTAGGAACCATTTGTTATGCAGCAATAGGTAACTAACATACTACTAAGGTATTCTATAAATGTCAGCTGGTAAATAGACATCTCAAATTTCATATCTCCTTTTCTAGTACTCACATCAAAGTGAAGGGAACCATCATTCAAGCTGATCAAACCATAAACCCTAAAAGAAAATCATCTACCATTCTTTTCCTTTTTTCAACCCTTCCTTCTCTAAATAGACCAGCTTCATGAACATCTGAGAAAGAGTATTTTAGGAATAGAAGGGTCAAAGAGTCTATTTTTTAAATATTTTTTGAGATGTTGATGGACCTTTATTTTATTCATTTTTTAAATTTTATTCATTTATTTATATGCAGTGCTGAGAATCAAATCCAGTGCCTAACACATGCTAGGCAACTGTACTACCACTGAGCCACAATCTCAGCCCCTCAAAGAATCTTAAAAGTAAGCTTGGCTTATTTTTATGCAAGAGAGACAACTTGGAAAGCTAAGGCTGGAAGATTGCAAGCTTGAGGCCAGCCTGGGCAACTTAGTGAGACCCTATCCCAAAACATATAAACAGCTGTAGATAGAGTACAGCTAAGCATCCCCAGGCTCAATCCCCAGCACATAAAATAAATAGCTAGAGCTGCTAGCAAGAGGGAGAATGATATATAATTAGAGAGGAAGACAAGGAGCCAGATCACTCAGGGCCTTGAAGGCCATGATAAGAAGCTTGGGTTTTCTTCTGAGTGTAACTGGAAACAAACAGAGGGTGAAACAGTTATGACATGGGCTAACCATTTCGGTCTGAGTCTTATCTTAGTCCTAGTAAAACCCTTTGGCTGCTGTGTTGAATAACAATGGTAAGACAAAGAATAAAGCAGAGAAAGAAGTAAAGGAAACAGTATTCTAGCCGGGCGCGGTGGTGCAAGCCTGTAATCCCAGCATTTAGGGAGGCTGAGACAGGAGAATCGTGAGTTCAAAGCCAGCCTCAGCAATGGCGAGGTGCTAAGCAACTCAGTGAGACCCTGTCTCTACATAAACACAAAATAGGGCTGGGGATGTGGCTCAGTGGTTGAGTGCCCCTGAGTTCAATCTCCAGTACAGAAAGAAAGAAAGAAAGAAAGAAAGAAAGAAAGAAAGAAAGAAAGAAAGAAAGAAAGAGTATTTTAAATGAGGGATGATGGTATTTTAGACTGGGTTCAAAGCACTGGTAATAAAGAGAAGTGGATGTTCTGGGGAGAGATTTTGGAAACAGGGCCAGTAGAATTTGCCAAATAATTGGCCCACAGGTATTTTGGTTAAGCTACAGGGGACAAGAAGAAAGGGACAATTCTAGGGTAGACATCTCAATTGCTCTTCTCTTTTGATCATGTAAGCCTAAGATGAAATTAATTATCCAAGTGGAAATGTCAAGTGGGCAGATGGATATATTCATCAAGAGTCCCAGGGGGAACCTTGTTCTGGAGGTTGGGGAAAAATTAAATAAAGATGACACTTAGCTTCCAAGATCTTCAGAGCAGTATCCAGGGAGAGAGTGTAGAAGAAAAGGACTCAGGCACGAGCCCTGGGAAACTCCAAAATGTAGGGGTCTGAAAGGAAAAGCCAGAAAAGAAGCCTGAGAATCAGTGGCCCAAGAAGACAAACAAGCAATCCCTGCCTGGGAAACAATGTAAAACTCCCTGAACTCGACCCCAAAGGTGGCAGGAGGAACCCTAGACTGAGGTTAGGTTTTACTTATTATTTGCAGCACTGGGTACTAGGGCCCCATACACATTAAGTACATGCTGTATTACTGATCTCTGCCCCTAACCCGAGGTTAAGCTTTATACCTGGGCTGAATGGCTTCAAATCAGAAAATTTCTGTTGTAGAATTTATTTTTTTTATTTTTTTGTACCAGGGATTGAACCCAGGAGTCACATGTAACTCCTGAGTCACATCTCCTTATTTTTTTATTTTGAGACAAGATCTCACTAAGTTACTTAAGGCCTCATTAAGTTGCTGAAGCTAACTTTGAACTTGTAATCCTCCTGCCTCAGCCTCTCAAGCTGCTAGGATTATAGGCATGCACTACCACTCCCTGCTGTTGTAGAAAAAAAATTTTTTTTTGTACTGGGAATTGAACTCGGGGTACTCGACCACTGAGCCATATTCCCAGCCCTATTTTTGTGTTTTATTTAGAGACAGGGTCTCACTGAGTTGCTTAGTGCCTGGCTGTTGGTGAGGCTGGCTTTGAACTCATGATTCTCCTATCTCAACCTCTCAAAGTGCTGGGATTACAGGTGTGCGCCACCGCGCCTGGCTTGTAGAAAAATTTTTTAAGTTGAACTTGTTAGATACCTGAGCTGGTGTGTGATATTCATACCCACTACTAGTAAAATAATTACATAAAATTTACATTTACATAATTAGCTAGGCTATTTATGTCTTTATATAAATATTACAAAAAAACTAGTGCTCTGAAAGCATAAAACAGGAAGGCTGGGGATGTAGCTCAGTAGTAAAACACTTGTCTAGCATACAGAAGGATCTGGGTTCAATACCCAGTACCCCTTAAAGAAAAAGACCAGCCTAGGAAAGAGAATGAAAAGAGGGCTCCTTGAGATGTTGCCTTCAGGGTAAGTCTTCATAAAAAGAAGTGAGCTCTTATGATCCTGAAGGAGGGAGAATTTTTCCAAAAGAATGAGAGGACAGAGATGAAACCAACTCTATTCATTCATTCATTCATTCTAATTCGGTTTACATGACAGCAGAATGCATTTTGATTCACTGTATGCAAATGGAACACAACTTTTCATTTCTCTGATTGTACACAATATAGAGTTGCACCATATGTGCAGTCATACATGTACCTAGGGCAATGATATCCATCTCATTCCACCATCTTTCCTGTCCCAATGTCCCCCCGGCAAAGCAAATGCATTTCTATACATCAGTGATGAATCCTCTGAAAGAGAAATTAGGAAAACTACCCCATTCACAATAGCCTCAAAAAATAAAATAAAATACTTAGGAATTAATTTAACAAGAGGTGAAAGACCTCTACTATGAAAACTACAGAACACTGAAGAAAGAAATTGAAGATCTTAGAAGATGAAAAGATCTCCCATGCTCTTGGATAGACAGAATTAATATTGTCAAAATGGCCATACTAGCCGGGCACGGTGGCTCAAGCCTGTAATCCCAGCACTTAAGGAGGCTGAGACAGGAGAATCGTGAGTTCAAAGCCAGCCTCAGCAATGGAGAGGCGCTAAGCAACTCAGTGAGACCCTGTCTCTACATAGAACACAAAATAGGGCTGGGGATGTGGCTCAGTGGTAGAGTACCCCTGAGTTCAATCCCCAGTACCAAAAAAAAAAAAAAAAAATGGCCATACTACCCAAAGTATTATACAGATTCAATGTCATTCCTTATAGAAACCAACTTAATTTAAAGCTTAAGAAACAGAAAGCATATGGTATATGAAAATAGGGGTGGAGGAAGAAAAAGAAAAACCCTAAGGAAATTTGGGAGCAAACTGACACCACAGAAGAAAAAGGTTGAATTTTCATCCTTCAAAAAGACAAAGGAAGTCAGGCGCAGTGGCGCGTGCCTATAATCCCAGCACTCTGGGGGGCTGAGACAGGAGAAACGTGAGTTCAAAGCCAGCCTCAGCAACGCTGAGGTGCTAAGCAACTCAGTGAGACCCTGTCTCTACATAAAACATGAAATAGGGCTGGGGATGTGGCTCAGTGGTCGAGTGCCCCTGAGTTCAATCCTCCATACCAAAAAAAAAGACAAAGGAAGGTGGGCGTGGTGGTGCACACCTGTAATCCCAGCAACTAGGGAGGCTAAGGCAAGAGGATCAAAAGTTTGTGACCAGCCTCGGCAAGTTAGCAAGAACCTGTCTTAAAAAAAGAGTCGGAAGGTAGCTCACTCATAGAGTGCTCCTAGTTCAATCCTAAATACCACACCAAAAAAGTGAAGGATAGAAGTAGTTTGTAACTTTTCTCAAGGGAGGCTCCCCAGCTGAATTGTTTCCTCATCTGAACCCAAAAGCTGAACACATGATGTTGAATAACTGACTTTCACCTCCCTCAAGAATGATAAATCTAGAATCCAGAATGGATGAGACTGCTCTGGATGCATGGGGTAGAGATAATGAATTCCATGTAATGGATAATTTAGAGCATGGGGGCTTAATTGCTCTTGGAATCCCAGTTGGAAAAGGCCTCCCATAAAGATGTGTTTGAAAAATAACAAAAACAGAAAACAGAAATTAAGGGCTAAAATTTAAAACAAAAATGAAGATCCCTCCTAGTAGAATTCCAGCCTCACCGAGTCGATGTAGAGTAATGCTGGAGGCAGGGAAGACTTCTAACACTCATATATGGTCATTCTGTGTTTACAGCCAACGTGCTTTCAGCTGCTCTTTGTGATAATTGCACCTGCCTTTCTAAGGGTTACTCTACCACCTGGCCTCTGTTATGTCAAGACCCAATCATCTGCATTGCTGGCAGTGAACCCAGTTCTGTAACAGCATCTCCTGTGGTCCACTCTGACCTGCAGAGCTCTGGACAGCTAATTTAGAGTTTCTGTGATCCAGTGTCCTTCTCACCAAACCATGCTTTACCATGAGGGTGAATGGAATATCCTCTGGGTCCTCCCATGCAGCAACGTCAATGGTGGGTTTTCTGGCCTTTGTATTATATCCATTTTAGCATGCCTACTTCTCTGGACATTTTAATTCCTTCTTTCACCATTTGCATGGCAATGCTTCCAGTTCTAGCTCACTTAATAAGAACCAATGTTTTTTCAAGCTTCTAAGAGGCAATCCTGCAGTGTATTAGCATCATTTCCTGGTATCCTTGCTAAGGTATAAGCCCTGTACCATGAAAAAATGTTCCCATAAATAAATTATTCCTTCTCTAATTTTATATTCTATTCCTCTTGATTTGGCATTCCTTAAGATCCAGTGCAACACAAACACTCCCTGTTTCTCACAGTTCATGTTGGCCAAGGCCTGCAACTACTTCAGGGGTTAGTCCTTTCTCTTCCTTAGCAGGCCTAGCACTTCTGTGATTTCACCCTATTTATGGGTCTGATAACCAAAAGGACAGGTAACAATGGATCTTGAGCAGGGTATGGGTTTTCTTGCAAGGTAGGATCCTCTGCCTGATCTTTAAATAAACAGGAACACTAACTTTTCACAGGAAGGAAGGGGTCACTTCTGCAGACCCAGAATATCCAGAGGAAATTGATCAAGATTTATTACTGCATGGACCCAGATGTCCCCATTCAAGTCTCAGGGTCTTACTCCTTCCAAATCAGCATCCTGACCTGGATATCACAGAACTTGTAGGAGTTGAGATTTAATATTCTCTTTAACTTTGTTACTCCTAAACGGATAAGTTCTCGGTATTATTGCACCCAGGCTATAGGAAATGGGAATCTATTTATCTACAACCAAAGAGACTGTATATAAAGTTTCTTACTTCCTCTTATACTGATGAATAATCATCCTTAGGCTTTCATTGTCTTTCTCCAAAGCAGATGGATCCCAAGCAATAGCTAATTCCAAAATTCTTTATATTTACTTAATTTCTCCTGAGACTCTCGACTCCCTGAGATATTGTACATGCCAATGCATCCCCTTTCACTAGTATCTCATCCTAGTTTATCACCTGTGAAAGGTTCAACAATTGCACTGGAACTTCATGCCTTGGGCTGTTAGTGCTCTACCTCCTGTAAGTGATAAACTTCTTATTTACAGCCAGGTCCAGCAAACAAACTCTTACTTTAGAGATGGTCCCTAGAACGCCATCCAGCACCAACTGCCTTAAGTTGCGTCCACTGGGAAACAAACTCTGAGACACTGGGATTTCTGTGTGTGTGTTTTGTTTTTGTTTTTGTTCTATTTTGTTTTTGGTTTTGGTACCAGGAATTGAACCCAGAGGCACTTAACCACTGAGCTATATCCCCAGCCCTTTTTTATATTTCATTTAGAGACAGGGTCTTGCTGAGTTGCTTGGGCCCTCACTAAATTGCTGAGGCTGGCTTTGAACTCACCATCCTCTTGCCTCAGCCTCTCAAGTTGTTAGGATTACAGGTATACACCACCACACCCAGCAGACACTGGGATTTCGGAGCAGAAGTTATGGGGAAATGATAGCAGAATAGCACCTACAGACTAGCAAAGATAAAAGTTGAACTACAATTCATTTGCCACACAGAGGTCTCAGCAGAACCCATAGGGAACTCTAGAGCTGGAATGGCCCTTCTGGGATAGACCTGAGGCGAGGCAGACAAGTACTTGTACCCTATATGTACCAGTCATTAAATACGCACTGTGCCCAGGTAGGGAGCATAATCTGGGTGAAGTGTATGACTAAGGAAAATGCCAGGAGGGCAGCACAGCTGAGAGGCATCATCCAGCAACCCCACCGCCGCCACCACTACTGGAGAAACAGATGGCATTTCCATCTTGGAGGGGGATCTGAGTAGCACACTATGACATCTACAGTACTTAAAATAGTGGGTGCATGACTTACTTTTTGAGACTCTTTCCTGGCCTACAAAATAAGGAAAAAATAGCTACCTCAAAAGGTATCTAAAAGAGCAAAAGAAAACACAAGTGTAAGCAACTTGTGAGTTGTTAACATAGTTATTTTTTTTCAGTCTGTATTCTGTAGCAATCTCCATCACCATTTTTCTTTCTTTTTTCTCTCTTTTTCCCCCCCACTGGTACTGGAGATTGAACCCAGGGACACTTTATCTCTGAGTTACCTAGCCCTTTTGATTTTGAGACAGGATCTTGCTAAATTGCACAGGTTAGCCTGGAACTTGCAATTCTCTTGCCTCAGCCTCCTGTGTCACTGGAATCACAGGTGCGAACCATGGTGCTGGGCCATCACTGTCTTTCTGTTAAGCCCCATACTCACATTTTACAGTCAGCATCTTATTTTTCTACCAAGATTTATAATGTGTGTGTGTGTGTGTGTGTTTCCAGTACTGGGGATCCAACGTAGGGCTTCGCACATGCTAGGTAAGTACTCCTCTCTGAGCTACGTCCCTAGCCCTCCAACATTTATCTTTAGAATTCAATTATACTTCTCCAGAAAGTTACAATTATAGTATCAAGACATGTTATCATAATTAATACCTAAAATATGTCTTACAACAACAACAAAAGAAACCTTTAGTCTATAATCTTAGACTCAATAAAAATAAAATTCAGGAATTTTTAGTTTGTTTCTTTGTTAGTTTTTTGTTTGTTTTTGGTACTGGGGATTGAACCCAAAGGTGCTTTACCACTGAGCTACGTCCCCAGCCCTTTTTTCTATTTTGAGACAAGTTCTCGCTAAATTGCTGAGAGCCTCACTAAATTGTTGAGACTGGACTTGCACTTGTGATCCTCTTGCCTCAGCCTCCAGAATCGGTGGGATTACAGGCATGCGCCATCACGCCCTGTTGCAAGAATTTCTAGTTCTGAAAGTGGAAAACTCCTGGGCATATTGGCAGATACCTGTAATCTCAGCTACTTGGTTGGCTGAGGCAGGAGGAGTGCAAATTAGAGGTCAGCCTGGGACACTCAGTAAGCTACTGTCTCAAAATAAGAAAAAAAAGGGCTGAGAATGTAGTTCAGTGGTAGAGAGCTCTCCTGGGTTCAGACCCTAGTGTCACCCTCCCCCTCCAAAAAATTGAAAACTGCTCTCAAAAAAATTTACCAGTTCAAAGGAGATTCCTAAGTGAATCACATGATTTTAAACACTTTTCAGTAGATGGCGCTAGTTACAAATAAATACTTTCCCACATAGCCTCAATTTCTGAGCCTAAAAATACCAAATGTGTATACTAACTGTGTGTTTAAATCTGTTTGGTCATTTGAACATATTTTTAAAACTCTGAAGTACTTTCAATTAAAAAATAGCCAACTAGACCTTAACCAAACTTCTAGAGTGAACTTACATATGATCTTACATGTTACTTTTTATGTTTTACAATATTTGAAATATTTGTGCAGTAACTCTAATATGTTCCAATACAATATCTTTTTGCATACTTAACAAGAGAGACACAAACTCTATGACTGTAAGTTTCCCTCCAAGTCTTACCTTTTGTGATTTATAAAAAGATCAAGCTTGGATTATGAAATGTAAAAGCATAATTTATACAGGCAACAGAAGTATATTAGTTTAGAGCATTAAAAATGCTTTTGTAATGCATGGAGCTACAACCTGGTGAGCTATAAAGAATTTAGCAGATCTTTTTTTTTTTTATTCCATTTTGTAAAATAAAAGCAACAACTTGAGAATAGAAAACACTTTTGTTTTTGTACCGGGGACTGAACCGGGAGAGACTCAACCACTGAGCCATATCCCCAGCCCTTTTGTATATTTTATTTAGAGACACGGTCTCACTGAGTTGCTTGGGACCTCGCTAAGCTGCTGAGGCTGGCTTTGAACTGGTGATCCTCCTGCCTTAGCTTCCAAGCTGCTGGATTATAGCTGTGCACCACTGTACTTAGCTAGAAGATACTATTGATGCCATGTTTAAACATGATTTATTCTAATGATTTAGTGCTGTCTACAGTGTTAAAGACTCCCCCTGCCCACCCCACTTTTATTTTCTTGATATAGGATCTGGCTGTTTTTCCCGGCTATCCTCAAACTGCTGAGCCAAGTGATCTCCAACTCCCAAGTAGCTGGAACTACACATGTACACCATGACACCTGACTGTAGCCCTCATTTTTAAAAGAGAACTAGAAAGGGGCAAGAATAAATTCCCAAGTTTTGCCATGTGGAACTTAGTATTATTGCTGTTTTTCTGAACTATCTTAAACAGAATTATTCCTCTTCCTTTTTATCCCCCCCTCACATCTTCACTGACTTCTAAAATTTGAAAGTTTTCTACTTTTACTCAGTTGGTTTCCACCCACCCTCTGCCCTAGTGCTGGGGATTGAACCCAGAGCTCCGTGCATGCGAGACAAGCGCTCCACCACTGAGATACATCCCAGTCCTAAGTTTAATTTGATAAAGACTGGGACAAAATAACGAGCAAGCAACAAATAAGAAGAGCCATTTGCAACATGGTACAAATTAAAAAGGCAGCCGGGCATGATAGTACACACTTGTAATCTCAGTGGTTTGAGAGGCGGAGGCAGGAGGATTGGAAGTACAAGGCCATCCTTGGCAATGTAGTGAAGCTCTGAGCAACTCGGCAAGACCCTGTTTCAAAATAAAATATAAAAAAGGGCTGGGGATGTTGGTTAAGCACCTTGGGTTCAATTCCTGGTACCAAAAAAAAAAAAAAGGTAAAAAGGCCTTTGATACTAGAACTAGTGGACTAGGGTCTGGAGAAATTTCATATCCTCTGGCAGGTCCCCCATCCTCTTATGTAAAATGGGGACAGAATAAGATCCTTACAAGGCTTTGGTGCTGTGAGGTGTAAAGTGCTCAACGCAGTACCTCACAAGCAGAAAGCCTTCAAACATATTGGCCATCTTGGGGATGAGGGAGAATGCTGGAGCAGTAGGAATGGCACAAGTCCAGACCACGTTCCTACACCAGACTCCTAAAAATCAAGCAAAGGATTCTCAATCAGGAAGGAGCCTTAGAGACCATCAAATCTAAATGATGAGCTGGGGGAGGTGGCGCATGCCTGTAATTCCAGTGGCTCAGGAGAAAGAGGCAAGAAGATTGAGAGTTCAAAGCCAGCCTCAGCATGACGAGGCACTAAGCAACTCAGTGAGACCCTGCCTCTACATAAAACACAAAATAGGGCTGGGGATGTGGCTTAGTGATCAAGTGCTCCTGAGTCCAATCCTCAGTACCAAAACAAACAAACAAACAAAAAACCTCAATGATGATAAACAGAATCAGAGAATATGTACCTTTCAAAAGTTTCACACAATGATTTCTCCACAATAAAATGTCCATAGCAAGGGGCTGGGGTTATGGCGCAGTGGTAGCGTGCTCTCCTAGCACGCGTGAGGCACTGGGTTCGATCCTCAGCACCACATAAAAATAAAATAAAGCTATTGTGTCCACCTACAACTAAAAAATAAATATTTAAAAAAAAAATGTCCATAGCAATAGATGGCCTTGCTTCCTGTTCATTGCTCTTTGTCAGGGATTCTGAGTCTGTGACCCACAACCTGGGTGCTTAGCCGGGCTCAGGGGCACACAACCAGAGTAAGTACACTGGGAGAGCATCAGGAGAGGACAGAGCTTTCTGTGGGGTCTTAAAGAAGGCAGGCGCTCTCTAGCTTGTGGAGGAAACTATTCCATCACATGGTGATCTCCTTTGCCTTCACCTCCTTCTTTTCCCCTTTAGTCTAGAAGGTAGAAATTGATCAGGGGCTCACTGGGATCCAGGTGAGGCTCAGAGCAAGAATACAAAGAACAAAGTGGTTAAGATTAGACGTGCACTGTCTGCTTTGCTTGCGGCTTCTTACCTTAGTAATCTCCCCCAATCCTCACCTTGGCTTAGTGGTCACAAGTCTCTAAGGCTCCTTCCTGATTGAGAATCCTTTGCTTGATTTTTAGGAGTCTGGTGTAGGAACATGGTCTGGACTTGTGCCTTATGGTGTGGCCATAGAAGAAAGCAAGCAGAGCACTGAGTGATGCTCTCATCTGTGCCTTTCCTGTGACTCACCTGGAGCCTACACAGCTGGAGACATTAGACCCAGAGCCAAAGCCCTGGCTAGCAATAAGGGAAGTTCATGGGCCCAGAATGACAGCTGCAGAGGCCTGGAGGCCCAAAATCTGGAGTCCTGACTGCTTTTCTCCAAGTTTATGATGATCACCCAGCCTCTTCCTCCTTACAGATTTTCTTCTGTAACCTTCATCTGTATTTTTCACAGACATCCATATGTACTGCTTATGTTGCCCTTGAGGCAAATAAAAGCCATTTCTTTCCCTTTTTTTTTTTTTCTTTTTTGGTATCAGGGGCACTCAACCACTGAGCCACATCCCCAGCCCTATTTTGTGTTTTATGTAGAGACAGGTCTCACTGAGTTGCTTAGCGCCTCACCGTTGCTGAGGCTGGCTTTCAACTAGCGATTCTCCTGTCTCAGCCACCCAAAGTGCTGGGATTACAGGCTTGAGCCACTGCACCCAGCTTGAAATAGCCATTTCTATTGCACAAATTAGCTGATGTAAAAAATAGTCTTTTTCTTCAGTCTTCCCTTTGACCTTTTCATTCCATGTTAAATATCATAAAACTTGCCAGGTACAGTGGCACTCGCCTGTAATCCCAGGAGTTTGGGAGGCTGAGGCAGAGGACCAAAGCCAGCCTTAGCAACTTAGCAAGATACTTAGCAACTCAGCAAGACCCTTTCTCTAAATAAAATACATAAAAGGGCTGGGGATGTGGCTCAGTGGTTAAGCATCCCTGGTTTCAATCTCTAGTACCAAAAAAAAATTATAAAACTTACATGGTCAAAACCTGTTGTAGCAGGTGCCAAACTATATCTCTGAGGAAATTTTCTTTTCCTACATTCTCCCTCTACTATAAATACATACACAGAAAATACCTATACCACGAATATAATTGTAAATGAAGATACTAAAAGAAAAATATAATTCAAAAAGGCATGGTTAACAAATGCCGAATGTTCTCTCTGATTAGTGGATGAGGATACATAAGGGGGATGGGAATGGGAAACATAGCAGAAATGCAGGAGCTCTGGATGCGGCAGGGAGGAGGTGGGAGGAAAGAAAGGGAAATGGGTATAGTAATGATGGTTGATTGAGAGGGTCATTACTGCCCCTGGTGCAGGTATGAAGACACAAATAATGTGACTATCTGATTTGCAACCAGAGAAATGGAAAAACTGAGCTCTGTTTATGTACTATGACTTGAAACGCATTTAAATAAAATAATTAAATTTAAAAAAAAAAAAGGCATGGTTAAGCTGGATGTGGTGGCTCATGCCTTTAATCCCAGCTACTTGGGAGCTGAGATAGGAGAATCACAAGTTCAGACTGAGCAAATTAGTGAGACACTATCTCAGAATAAAATAAAAAGTACTGGGGATGAAGCTCAGTGGCAGAGTGCCATGGACTCAATCCCCAGTACTGCAAAAAAAAGAAAAGAAAAATCAATGAAAAATATAAATGAAATAGGCATCTTTCTTTCTTTTTTTAAATATTTTATTTTTTAGTTGTAGGTGGACAGAATATCTTTATTTTATTTTTATGTGGTGCTGAGGATCAAACCCAGTGCCTCATGCATGCTAGGCAAGCACACTACCACTGCGCCATAACCCCAGCCCCCTTTCTTTCAAATTTGATCTGTACATACACAAAAAATAAGAAATATGCTGGAAATTTTGGATTATAAAAAATCATGTATACAGATAAAACAGAAAGCTCAATAAACTGGATGATTAATAAAAAATTATAATGACCAACATCAAGTCCAGAAGTTGAAAATGTGAAAGTTATGAACAAAGAAAAACTTTTAAGTCATCAAAGGAATGTCTACAGAAGCTTTCCAGGCTCACAGCTTTATTTTCCTATTTTAAACTTTCCATAGCTTGACAAAAATATGAAAATTAATTTAATGGTTAAACTTAGTTTATGCAGCAGAACTCATTTACATCCTTGAGTTCAAATCAAATATTTCCCTCTTTCTTCCATTTACTCATAGAAGTCTGCATCTCATTCAGGCTGCTTGAACACTTGATTGGATTTTTAATTTCTTTGGCTATTAGAATGTTAAAATATTTTTTCTGGCCAGCTCCACAGATTTTTGATCTTGATGAAATTTGCCTTCTTAGATTCTTATGTGGGAGCCACTCAACTTTAAACAATTTAAACAGCTTCTGATTGCATTCTGGAAAGTTCTGTGACTTTGACAGACCCTGAGGTTACATTTCTTAATGTCATTCTCCTAATTAGTCTTTCCATGTATTACACATTATGAAAGCTGGGTACAGTGGCACACACCCATAATCCCAGTGGCTCGAGAGACTGAGGTACGAGGATCACCAAGTTTGAGGCCAGCCTCAGCAACTTGGCAAGGCCCTAAGCAAAGAAGTGAGACCCTGTCTCAACAAAATAAAATAAAACAAAAAGGGTTGGGGTGGCTCAGTGGTAAAGTACGCCTGGGTTCAATCCCCAGCACCAAAAGCAAACAAGCAAACAAACAAAAAATGGTGAAAAAACTTTATAAAATCATAATAATTAAAATGTAGTCTATCTGGTTTGGAACCAGAGAAATGGAAAAATTGAGCTCTAAATATGTACTATGACTTGAAATGCATTTAAATAAATTAATTTTTAAAAAAGTCACAAAAAAATAAAATAAATAAAATAAAATGTAATGACATCAACACAAGAATTTTTCAGGCAAATAGAGAGCACTCACTAGATTTTAAAACAACTTAATATATAATAATTACCAGTCTTCAGGAAAGAGGGAAACATTTCTTTATTGCATAATGTTGTAGAAACTGAATTAAAGATCCGAATACAAAACAAAGCCAAAAACTACAATGTGAACAGTCATCTTATCTTTGAATCGGAAAGGATATAAGCTTAAACACATGTATCACTATTTGCAAAAACTCTAAAATATTATGTTTATTATAATATTTATAACAAACATGACAAATTATTATTGTCTTTTATATATAAAGAGCTTTTACAAATCACTAAGACTACAATAGGAAACTGAGC
Organism: Geosciurus inauris; assembly: GCA_004024805.1. Classification (NCBI taxonomy): domain Eukaryota; kingdom Metazoa; phylum Chordata; class Mammalia; order Rodentia; family Sciuridae; genus Geosciurus; species Geosciurus inauris. The sequence goes on along the minus strand of PVHX01000551.1, from coordinate 65,271 downwards.
AAATTATATATAAACAGGTGTCCTGGAAGAGGGAATACAAATGAAAATTGAACATAAAAAAATTAACATTGCTAGAAAAAAAAGCAAAAATTTTAAAAACAAGATGCTCCACTTTTTCTGTGAAATTATAAAGACTATAGAATGAATACTCACATGCCTTTGATGGGAGTTAATCAGTCTAACATTTCAGGAAAGCCATTTAACACTATCAAGTATGTTTACATACCTTTTAACCCACTTGTCTATATTTTACTGAACTATCATTACATAACAAGTATCCCAGGATTTGGCAGTTTCAATGACATTAACATTTCTTATCTCATGTAGTTTTTGCCAGTTGGGATACTGGGAATAGTTGAACCAGATGGTTTTGCTCAGCATTTTTCATGAGGTTTTATTTAAGCTGAGGGTCTCACTAAGTCACCTCGAACTTACCATTTTTGCAATATACTACTGATCACACAAAAGAAGTTTTGTGAATATGGATGTTGGAAAGACACACAAGGGCAGGAATTCAAAAGACAGGCTATATTAGAGGTTACCAGAGTCTATACGTAGACATCTAACTTAATCAAATAATCTTTTTTTTTTTTTTTTTTGGTACTGGGGATTGAACTCAGGGGCACTCGACCACTGAGCCACATCCTCAGCCCTATTTTGTGTTTTATGTAGAGACAGGATCTCACTGAGGTGCTTAGCATCTTGCCATTGCTGAGGCTGGCTTTGAACTCGCGATTCTCCTGTCCCAGCCTCCCTAAGTGCTGGGATTACAGGCTTGAGCCACCGCGCCCGGATTCAAATAATCTTAAATGCAGAAAACCTTTATGTATAAAGACATTCAGGCAGGGCACGGTGGCGCAAGCCTGTAAGTCCAGCACTTTGGGAGGCTGAGACAGGAGAATCG